>CM068385.1:41121465-41398566 GCA_034770075.1 Aralia elata
TTGGTGGATCACCTCTAGAGGCCAAACACTTGGGTGGCTAACGTTGATCAAAGGAAGGAATTTAATCGGTGGAATTCAAGGAGAACGCGAATGAATTGGAGGTGAACTTGTACCTGAGGAAGCTAGAATTTTACAAGGGTATAATTCTTATTCTCCATCTCTTTCGTTTAATTAATAATTGTGCATAAAGAAAGATCATGGTGATGGTTTGTATAAAATTTTAAAATCTGATTTTATCGCGCTTCCGCTTTATTAATGTAATTTGATTGCATGTTCGCGTTATACAAACCTAACAGAAGGGTGTCTCCACATCCATTTTGCCAGATTTCGTAATAAGCTGCAATCACAAGCAAAATCCAAATGGACTTAAGCATTACCCGGTAATAAGGTTTTATCACAATCAACTCCTTGACTTGAAAAACCTTGTAAACAGGTCTGGTCTTATAGGTCTCCACCTTGCCATTTGCCCCAGTCTTTTTCTTAAAGACCCATATTCACACTCTAGGCACTATGCCCTTTTGTGGAGTAACCAGAGTTTATACTTGGTTCTCATACATGGAGTCCATTTCGGATTTCATGGCCATCTGCCATTTCTCTGAGTGTCTTCTACTCATAGCCTCATCGTATATAACTGGATCATCATCATCTATGACACGTACCTCATCATCATCCTCTATGATGAATCCATACCTCCCAGGTATCTTCGGTACTTTTCCAGATTTACGATTCGGTTGTGGTACAATAGGTCTATCTACAGGTTCCTCGGTTCGACTTAAAGTGCTTTGTGGTTCTTGAACTCCTTCAAGATATATTACCCTCCCACTAACTCCTTTAATGATAAACACATTTATCCAAGAAGGTAGCATGTAGGATTATAGTACCTTAAACTTCTTTAGGATATCCCACAAATCTACACTTGTCAGATTTTGTCCCAAACTTATCTTTGAAACCTTTTCACATAAGCTGGACAACCCCTTATCTTAACATACTTAAGAATAGGAATCCTCCCTATCCATAATTTTATGGAGTTTTGGGGCCGAATTTTTGAGGTTACCTTATCTTGTAGATATGCAGCCGTTTCTAGGGTATAACCCCAGATGGATACTAGAATGTCGGTAAAAATAATTATGGACTGCACCATGTCCAACAAGGTACAATTTCTCCTTTTAGATATACTAATCAATTATTGCATATCAGGAGGTTTCCATTATGAGAAAATACCATTTTGAGATGATCTAGAAACTCATTGCACAAGTATTCTTTCCTCGATCTGATCAAAGAATCTTAATACTTTGTCAAATTATTTCACTTCTGAATTCTTTGAACCTTTCAAATGATTCAGACTTGTATTTCATCAAATACACACATTCAACTCTTTGAATGACCATCTCCTTTTTCTTTTACTAGTTTGTTCAATTTGCAAAATTATTTTTCATGTAAGCCAAGTATACAAAGTTCATCAAGTGATCTTCCAGATTCAAACAAAATATTATCATTATAAATAGAACAACAATTGTTCTTAAATATAATAGCAGAACCTTCCTTGTCCAACAACGGAAGTTCTAATGTTTCTAATGAAAATTGAAACATAATAACAACTTATTAACTTAATAGACTTGCCCGTAGGCAATGCTAAACTATAAGTTCCTATGGTTAATGCAGCAACATTTGCTCCATTCCCACACATAAGATTACTTACTCTTTGTTTAGCTTTCTACTTCTGCTTAGTCTCTGCATTGGATTGCATACGTGAGAACTACAGCCGGTATCCAATACCCAAGTAGAACCTCGACTTACAGAAAGATTTATTTTAATCATGAACAAATCTATATCTGTAATCGAAGCTTTACTAAGCTTCTTCTGGTTACCCTCTGTAAGATTCTGCTAACAGTTTTTCTTTCCAGTATCCAGGCTTATTGTAGTGGAAGCAAACTCCTTTGCTATCTGCATCAGTCTTGTTCTTATTGTCCTTTGTTTTTGCCTTTCTATTTACTTTCTTTGAATTGTTCTTCTTTTAAGAAGATCCTTTGGCCCTCTTCCGCTACCTAGAAGAATCATCTACCAGTAAGACTTGGTCTTTCTTGGTTGGAAAGTGACTCTTTACAGTTTTTAACATGTTTAAGCAACTCAGGCAGGCTGACATATAGCTTGTTCATGTGGAAATTCACAATAATTTGTGATAAAGAGTCCGGAAGTGATTGCAAGATCAAATCTTGGATCAACTCTCCATCCATTAAAACCCAGTTGTCCCAATTGTTCAATCAGATTGATCATTTTGAGGACATTTGTCTATACTGTAGTGCCATCGGTTATTCTAGATTGGAAGAGCTCCTTAGATAACTGATATCTAATTGTCCTACTTTCCTCACCCTTCAACTCTTTGAAGGTGCAGGAGTAGAGTAGGAGCATCCATAGTTTCATGCTGACGCTGAACCTCGTTACTCATAGATGCGAGCATGATGCATTGAGCTAACTGTGCATCATCTTGCCACTTTCTAAAAGTAGCAATCTCTTCCTTAGAAGCATTGTCTGCAACCATTGCAGGGATAGGCATATTAAAGACATAAGATAGCTTTTCAGCCTTGAGAACTATTCTCAAATTCCTTAACTAGTCCGTGTAATTCGGTCCGGTTAATTAACATCTAATATGCTCTGCAGTGATAGTGAATTAGACATTGTAAAATTCTATAAATAAATTTGTAGTTTAACAACATTTCAGCATACATTCATTTATTAAATAATTACCAAAATAAATTAGGTCTTTATTTTAAATTGGTATCTCCCATTATTTTCATCAAACTATATTACCCTCAATATATAGTTCGGCAATTCTAATTAAAGATTTGCTAGTGAGAATAAGGATCTCATTTCAAAGTATATAGTCTTGTGTGTGCACAACAAACTATATATAAATAAATAGGTAGACAACTATTGTCAATTACATCACTATGTAACTCCTTGTATTTTGCCTCTTAGATTATAATGGTCAAGTGTGTTTACATCCGAACTAAAATAATCTAAGTTAAGTCCAACCTAGCACTTCCATATATTCGAAAGAAAAACACTGTCCTTGTGTGTGCACAACAAAACAGCATCGTTCAGTCTATGTATAAGCATCAAATGTGATAAAATAACATCTTAAATATTTAATACTCGCCTTGTGTGTGCACAACAAACTCATATTAAATATTTAATACTCTATTGCTTTACCATGCTAGAAGGCGATGCTCGATATTCCTAATATCTTTGAACGCTTAAGACTTAATATAATTTCTTTGAGGGGTTTGTTATTATTTGTCTCATCTTGTTTAGCGCGCATGCACATATATATATAAAATACGCGTCATATTATTTAACATGCGAAGCATGTTGTATAATATATATAATATATATAGTAAACATGCACATATAGAATACTATATTCTACCCGGATTGATTATGGACTTTTATTCTAGTTTGGTTCACTAGAGCCACCAAGTGAACCAAAAGGTCAAACCTAGGGTGCAAGAATAAATTTAAATATAACTATTATATTTAAACCCGGGCTCCATTACAAACGGGTCTTCAAGTAATTCTAACTAAACCTATTACATAAACTATTTACAATAAATAGAAACCTTGATCAACAGTTAAGGGGAGGTACATAGGAGGAAGATAGAATTTACATCAAGAAAAACTAGAGAAGACGAGGTACGCAGACCCCATTTATAAAAACCCATTCATTCAAGCATCCACTAAAATAAATCGAATCACACATTGGTCAGTAGTCCATAATCAATCCCTATTTATTATCATACATATCTCCATATGTATCAATAAATAACATTCATCTCATGAATAATAAAACCATTCCATATATGCATTGATATCATTTAATGGGCAATTAAAAGTTTACTAGAAATTCAATTTTGAAACAAAAATAAACTCCTTTATTTTAATCAAAATTTAAATCATAATAAACTTATTTATTTTATTTTATCCAATTTTGAATAAAAATAAACTCCTTTATTTTTAATCAAATTCCAAATCAAAATAAACTCTTTTATTTTAATTAACATGGAAACCAATTTCAAGTTCAAAATAAACTCCTTTATTTTAACTTAAAATTGCTTGGAAAAATAAAATATGTTGAATCCTATTCCTTATCAAAATAAATATCTTTATTTTTAAGGAAACATGAAATCCTATTCCATATGTGAATAAACTCCTTTATTCTAGGAAACATGGAATCCTATTCCAAAATAGAAATAAAACTTTTAATTTTAATTAGATTCCAATTCAAAATAAACCTTTTATCTTAATTAAAAATAAATAAAATCAAAATAAAAAAATTTCAAATTCTGCAGACCGGCGCGGCCGCGCTCCAAAATGAACTAGGAGCGGCATGGCCGCGCTGCACCCCAGAAACGATTTTTGGGTTCAGGCGCGGCCGCGCTCCAGAATGAACTGGAAGCTGCGCAGCCGCGCTGCGTAGCAGAGTTCGAATTTTTTTTTCTTTGCCCAAAAAATCGATCCAATCGCATACCCAAACATACATGGAATCATCATAATCGATAATTAGCACAAGGTTAGGCTCTGATATCACTGTTTGGTTTGTACATAGTGCGAATATGCAATCAAATTACATAAATAGTGCGGAAGCGCGATAAAACGGATTTTAAAATTTTCATACAAACCATCACCATGATCATCCATGTGCTCAATTATCAATTAAACGAAAGAGATAGAGATTAAGAAATTATACCCTCGTAGAACCGTGCTTCCTCGGGTACAAGTTCACCTCCAATTCCTTCGCGTTCTCCTTGAATTTCACCGATTAAATTCCTTCCTTTGATCAACGTTAACCACCCAAGTGTTTGGCCTCTAGAGGTGATCCACCAAGGAATAATAGTTGTTCAAGAAGATGGGTGTTGGCCAAACCCTAGTTTCTATCTCTATAGAAATTGTAAGTACTCTCCACCCTCTCCAATTCTTATGGAAGAGTGAGTAACTGTCTAATCTTAAATTATGATATTATTTATAGATATAGGGAACCCTCCTAAACTATTTAGGATTATGGTTTTTATTTTAATTAAACTCCTTTAATTAATTGAACTCCTAATCCAATTAGGAATTCATGAGAGAGTACTTCTATTAATTAATTCCCAATCCCTATTAGAATTAAATAATAGTAATAGTAATAATAATAATAAGACTCCTCTTATTAATTTATATTTAATATTTCCAAAATATTAAATAATAAATATTAAGCTATTTAATTTATTCTATCTCCATAGATTAAATTAAATACACTTAACTTATTATTACGATTATGCCATTTACTTCTTAAATAAATATTTTCCTTTTGCGGTGTGACCCTTTAGGTTCTCCATATTAAACCGGTTGTGAATAAATCAATTAGAACAATTCTAATCTTATTTAAATAAATAAATTAAACTATTTAATTCATTTAAATAAATAATATTTATTCTACAATAAGGGTAAACCTCCTTAGCGATCAACGACTTTCCAGATAATATAGATTTCAACATTAATCACAAAAAAAACCTTTCAGTGAATAGTTACCGTACAATTCAATCCTTCTACCATACAATGTCCCAATTAAATATAAGACATGAAAATACTATCAAGTCTTATTTTATTTAATTATATGTATTTCGATTCTCAAATGCACAACTCTGATAATGTAAATTAGAAACTCCTTTCTAATTTCATTCTGCTTTGGCCAAAGACTTCTGAGTCGTCATTTATCGAATCACATAGGACATTCACTCCTTTTACTAGAAGTGGTAGATTTTTTGTTGATCATTCACCTATCTCCATATATAACTTATTATACCCAATCATACCCTTTGATATACCCTAAAGGTCTTAAGGGACATGTCAAAGTATAACTCATCATACACAAGATACTATGATGATCTCAAGTCCAAGGATCACTTGTACTACTATCACTAGAGGAATTCCTATTGACAGGCGAGTAAAACTCCATTAGGTATTCCTTAGCGAGCCACGTTCAGTGAACTTATTCTCTAATAAGCACCTACATACTTGCTTTAGTGTCTCCACAAAAATGATTATGAGATCAATCATCCTCTTCATAAGAGCAAGCAACGTATGTACTAATCTATCCGGATTCACTAATCCCCTTTTTAGTAATCCAACGATTAGGAACGATTTTAGTTTGTGAGCTATCTAGAATTTAGATCTCATTAGCATGATCACCATCATGATTCTAAAAGCATTGCTCAAAACTATGGATTTATCACATTTAATATAACAGCACCATGTAGATAAAGTAAAATGCCTTTAACAACCGAATAAGATTACAAAGTATATGCTACATCATATCAAATATGATTGGCTTGTGTGCATACTACTTTCAAGATGTAGGTTATGAACCTTAGGTGGGGAAATCTTAGGGTAGTAGCCTTTTAAGAGATAAAGAACATAGTAGTGATAAACTCTTATCGAGTTCTAAGGAATGAATTAAGGAATTCATTAAAGATAATAAAAGACTTTATGAGCTATGTGCTTATGTGTTAACAACCTATGTGCCGCGATTAGTACCGAGTATTAATTAAAACTTAAACTTTGTTGTCAGGATGTCGGATATTGGAGGATTCAGTCAGCCTAGGGAGGTTGAGCCCCGAGTGGCTGCAGAGGAGGACTCTGAGGATGTTGAGACAGAGGCTGAGGAGGATGATGAGGATCCCGAGGAGGTACCCCTTGCATCTGTCGATGTTGAGATGTACGATGCATTGTATGATCGTACCATAGAATTACAGGATAGAGTCAGAGACTTGGAGGGAATGGCAAATAGACGTCAGACTCTTATAGACCAGAAGAATGAGAAGATTGAGGATCTGGATATACGTCTTGGAGACGTAGAATGGAAGTTAGTTCAAGAAGAAAGTCAAAGGGAAGATCTATTAGCTGAGAATGAGAAGATGAAACTTGAGATTCAAAAATTAAAGGATGACCTGAGTGAGGAGTCAGCGGAACGTGCTAGAGCAGATGATTCTTGGATGAATAGCGCTCAACGTGCAAAAATTTCTAAAGAAGGCGAATGGGCAAAGCGGGCTAAGATTGAGGAGACAGACTACACTTTTCAGACAACGATTGATAGGGCCCAGGATCGAGTTCTCCACTATCCAGTTCAGTTCGAGGACTAACCTTGGTGGATAAGGTTAAGGAAGCACAAATTTAGGATGAAGAATGTGAGAAAATCAGGAAAAGAATATCTGGAGGTGATGACGTGAAATTCAAAGTGGATAACGAGGGAGCATTAAGATTCGAGGGAAGAATTTGGGTTCCGCTAGTACCGGAGGTTAAGGAGGAAATTTTGAGCGAGGCTCATAATTCAAGATATTCGATTTATCCGGGAAGTGCGAAGATGTACCAGGATCTCCAACAGCATTTCTGGTGGCCGAATATGAAGAGGGATGTTGTCGATTGTGTAGCCAAGTATTTGACATGTCAGAAAGTTAAAGCAGAACATCAGAGGCCAAATGGATTATTACAACCACTAGAAATTCCAGAATGGAAATGGGAGCACATCACCATGGATTTCGTAGTAGGTCTTCCGACAACTCAGAAAGGTTTCGACGTAGTATGGGTTATCGTAGATCGACTAACGAAATCAGCACATTTCTTACCCATCAAGATTATATTCAACTTGGATAAGTTAGAAGTTATATGTAAAGGAGATTGTTTCGAGGCACAGTGTTCCAATATCTATTGTCTCAAATAGGGATCCGCGTTTCACATCAAACTTCTGGAAACGACTACAAGAATGCATAGGAACACAGTTACGTATGAGTACGACATATCATCCACAGACCGACAAACAGAGTGAAAGAACGATTCAAACATTGGAGGATATGTTGAGAGCTTGCATCATGGATTTCAAAGGAAATTGGGATGATCATCTATCGTTGGTGGAATTTGCTTACAATAACAGTTACCACGCGAGTATTGGCATGCCGCCTTACGAAGCGTTGTACGGCAGAAAGTGCAGAACTCCATTATGCTTGGATGAAGTTGGCGAACGTCAATTGCTAGGACCAGAACTAGTACAACAGACTGCAGAAATCGTCAAAGTGATCAGGGCAAGATTGATAGCAGCTCAGGATAGGCAAAAGAAATATGCCAATCAACATCGTAAGAATCGAGAGTTTGAGTCTGGTAGCTACGTTTTCTTGAAAGTATCTCCCTGGAAGGGAAGATTCATTTTGGTAAGAAGGGAAAACTGAGCCCGAGGTTCATTAGACCCTTTGAAGTGTTACAAAGAGTTGGTGAGGTCGCATATAAGGTAGCTTTACCTCCGGCGTTAGAACACATACATAATGTTTTTCATGTCTCGGTGTTACGACCATACAAACCCGACTACAAGCATGTTAGAATATTAACCCCTGCAAGTTGAAAAAGATTTATTTTACGAAGAAGAGCCTATTCAGTATGGGACAGAATCTTTGTAAGGGGGGAGAATGTAACGGGACGAATAAATTGAGTCGTGATTCTGGGGACAGAATCCTTTTAAGGGGGGAAAGATGTGACGAACGAGAATTTTGTAATTTAATTTAAATATTTATTGAATTAAATAAATATTTTTTCGATGATTTAATTATTGATTTAAATAATTAATTGATGAATTTGTGGTAGATTAATTTAATTATATGTGTTACATTAATTAAATTGGTGTGGAGAATTTTTATATTCAAAGCATGTATTTAATTGAGTTTATTTGATTAAATGCATTATTTAAATAAGTATAATGTTATTTCTAATTAATTTAATAATTAATTAGAGATTTAATAATTTGTCATAATCAATAAATGAAAATTTTAATTATGTGACTATGTGATTTAATATGGTATTATTCTATTTTATTTAATTGATTTAAATTAGATTATTTAATTGATTAAATATGTGACATTAAACTATATTGTAAGCAAGTTATTAAAATAAATTAGAAAGGTGAAATAAATAATTAGCCAAATGAGGCCTTAGAGGGAGTTGGTGTCAGTTATTAACTGACACCATGTTCTGCCAGTTTATTAGTGCATATTATTATTATTATTACTATTTTCTGAGTTAAGTCTGAGGAACACAAAGGGAACTCAGAGAGAAAATTTGGAGAATTGTAGAATTCCTCATCATTTTCTAGCATTCTAAATTATTAATTGAAGGTAATTTCTTAAATCTAAACTTTAATTACGTTTTTAAATTCTTCCATGAAAGTATTCTGTAAGTTATCTGATAATTGAATCTTATGTGAGAATTGATTGTAAGTTGTTTATAATTGTTTAAATGCATGTATAATCTACTGTATAATGTTTATAAATTGCTTAATTGAATTAATTCATGAGATTATGCCTTTAATTGGAAGTTCTGAAATTTACAGAGTAGTTATATACAAATATGGCTTAAATGTATGAAATTGATACTTCTTTTGCATGTTAATCGGTTAAATTGATAATTGATTATGTTTATGCATGTAAAAACGAAGAAAACGTAAGTTAAACGGATTGAATTGGTTAAGAAACGAATTCACAGTGATTAATTATGTTAACTGTATCAAAACATGATAATAAAGTATAAACAGTGAATTTTTAGCCTTTAAATTGGTTGTTTAGGTTGTCTGTGATGTTAAAATCATTTCGTATATAATGGGTTTTCATTTTATAGCACATATGATATATGGGTAGTAATTAAATCAGTGAATTGTGATAAACTTTGGCCAAATTTGGCATTTTATGTGTTCTTCGTGAACAGCAGAAGTCTGGTTTCGAGTCCATCGCCCCGGCGGTGGAATTACTCTAGGATTGCCGCCCCGACGGTGTAAATGAACTAAAGTTGCCGCCCCGACGATGTCCTCGCCCCAGCGCCCTAATTGAACTAAATCCTACCGCCCCGGCGGGAAATTTGTGAAGGAAACCACCGCCTCGACAGTGGAACAGGAAATGAAAATTTTTATTCTTTCTCTGTGCTCATGTTATGTCACCATGTGCATGTTTAAAGTTTAGACTAATGTATTAAATGAATAATAAGATACTATGATGGATGATAAGTGAATGCCTATTAATTATCCAGTGACAATCGAGATATTAAAATGAAATTGGATGAGAATGAATCCTGAAGTGTTTATTATACTATAACTAATTATTTTTACTGCTTTATAAACGGAATGTATAGGTTGATTAAAGAACGTGAATTTTAATTTATAATCTACGCACGAGACAAGTATCTTATCATTGCTTATTACTTTTACGCAAGTTTTCTGAACTTCACTCTTACATTGAGCAAGTTTTCTACCCTTGATTTTTTATTTTGTTGAAAGCAAGATTCCTAACACTACCTTGATTTGAATTACGCAAGTTCCTAAACTTCATTATTTTATCATGCAAGTTTCATAATGTTATTACTTACTTGAGCAAGTTCTTAATTCTATTTCATTCAATTTCATGGATTCAAATGAGATGTTTTAATTTCCTCTTTGTAATGCTTCAGTTATACAGAGTTTATTCAATTGTATCTTTTGTGAGATTCAGTCTTTAATTCTCGAGTATCAATTACATTTTTATTGAACCTTGATTGACTAGCGAACCCTTATTGATTCGACAAGTCCATAGTTGATGAGCGTTCTAAATTCTAGAAACGTTATTGAAGTAAATCCATACCAAACTTCCTTTGGTGCAGACTCTGATGTCAAACTAAGATGAACAACCCATATATAGGGGATTATTTTATGCGTTAGCGTTTAGATGTTGTGCACATACATGGTACAAAGGGTTGATCCCCCTAAGTACGAGAAGTAAGGTCCATATAGTCTTACGACTGTTAAAGGTTTAAAATAGAAATACTTGATAACCTGGGACATAGTTCGTGCTCTTGTGACCCTCAGATGCTCTTTTGATTCTTGTATTCTAGTCTTGATTCAAAAGTCGAGAATTCGATTGTCCGATATCCATTTGATTATTCGCATGTTATTATTATTATTTTTATTGTGTTACTTGCTGGGCAGTTGTTGCTTACCCTTGCATAATAATATTGCAGCCAAAGTTGAAAGAGTTGATGAGCCATCCACAAGTAAGGGCAAAGGCAAAGCAAATAAGTGACGAAGACTTGTTATATTTGTTTAAATGATGTTTATGTAATAGATTTAAGTTATGTTTCCACATTGATGTTTTATTAAGGTTAGATGACCTGGGATTTATTTGTTAAAGATGTTGTAACCCTTTAATGGGAGATTTCTATTTTAATTAAGAGTTTTCATTCATATTTGAATGGGTAGTTAGATGTGATGTGATGTATTTGGATAGTGAACACCAAATCCTGTGGAAACGAAGTACTCGGATTTGGGGGTGTCACAGACCCAAACCTATGACCCAAACCATGACCCAAGACTTGACCCATGTGGGATATGGGCACAAAAATTAGCATTTGGTGTAAGAGAGAGAGAGAGGTGTACGGTTGGGAGGAGGAGAGGAGACCAAGTGTTGGGAGATTCATTTCCCAAGCACAAACATGTTAAACATTTATTCTTCCCACCTAGACAAATGTCTTGAGCTCTCCAATATTCCTCTCATCTCTTCCAAGGCACCTAGGAGACCCAAACAACTCATTCATCTACTCTCCATTTCCAGTTCTGCAGAATTTCTAAGAGGGAGAGAGCTAATAGAGAGAAAGAGTTTGGAAGTAAGAAACAATTAAGCTAGAGGAAGAGAGAGTGTTCGGGTGGGAGCTAAGGAAGAAGAAGGGAAATCTTTAAGCTCTAACCGAGCTATTTAGCAACAAGAAGGAGAAGTAAAGAGGTAACCATCTCCTAAGCTTACATAACTCCATCTTCATCTTCTTCATCAATCATTCACCATTCTAAAGAAGAAAGAAGAAGGAGAGTTCGGGAAGAATGAGAAGGAGAAGGAAGGAGGAGCACGGGTGAGGAAGAAACAAGAAGAAGGACTCAAACAAACCAAGCCTAGCTAGCCTTCTCATCATCTAGGAAGAATTTTCAGAGGTAAACAACTAACTTAAACCCATTCCATTTGATTTGGTTGGGGTTTTTCCAAGTTTTCATGGTTTTAAAGCTTATGTGCTTGTGGGTGGGTTCCTTTTGCGATTCTTGTCGTTGTTATTTGTTCTAGATGTTTGTAAATATTGTTAAGAGATTATGTAAGCCATTAATAACATCAAAGTAGAATAAAAATGGAATAAATTCGTACCTATGCTTAAGGAGGATAAAGAACATGAAGAACAATGGACATTTTTGAACAAACCTTGGACGTTTAGACTGATTTAGAGGACTCGGTAGCTATTTTTCGTGTTGATTTGATTTGTTTGTTGTTATGATATTGTAGTTCCATGGGTTAAGAAGTTAACCCAGTTGGAATGGAGTAAAAAGGTGTTAAAACAAAGATTTGGTAATGATTTTAGTGAAGAACACTTAGAACACAAAAATAGAGCATGAGTTGCTACTTTAGCCTAAGATTTAGCCATGTTAATATTAATGGGTAGCTCTGAATTTTTGATATGTTGTTGTCCCATGAATTAGGAGACCATAGAGTCCAAAATGGACTAATTTGAACGTGTATAGAAGGAGTTATGGTGGTTGGAAGCAAGATAGGTCTAAATCACCAAAAAACAGAGCATCCGGGAAGAAACGAGCTGGGAGGCTCAGGCCGAGCGCCTAGGCGCTTGGCTAGGCACTGGAAAAGGGCTGAGCTACTACCAGAAATCGCCTAGGTGCTGCCCAAAGGCAATTTTTGGGCGCCTAGGCGCTGGACAAGAAACTGTGCAAACAGCTTCAACGTCCTTTAGTAAAATGGGCATAACTTTCTCATACGAACTCGGATTGAGGTGATTCAATATGATCCGGAACGAGAAAGAGTAGACCTACTACTTTTGTTCTTTAAGTTTTTCAATTTGAGGTCTGTAGAATGGCCTAAATCGGCCATTTGTAGGACTGATATGTAATTGGAGACAATCGGAGGGTGCCGGGCATGCACGTAAGCACATGTAATGCTCCCGACAATGTAAAATGATGTTCTAAGCTCTAAAACATGAATGTTATGAATTATAATCATTAAATAATGAGTATTAGATAAATCGAATGGGCGTGTTAAGCGTACACAAATGCGTGTCGCTTGGGTATTCGGATAGGCAAGGTTGGCATACAGACGTGCAAGCGTCGTAACGCCGTAACTAGTGTGTATAATCTTGTTTAATATTATGTTTCTAATAAGAATGAAACATTATAGAGTAGTATAGACCATTATTTGGTATCCAGTATTGACTAATTGTTATGTGAATATGTACTTAATGTGTAGGATATTAAGGAGCTTGTGGTGTAATATTGTAGCAGGCGCACCAGGCAAGTTTCCTAACGCTTGTCTAACCCTTGTGTTGGGCAAGTTCCCTAACTTCATTCTTTCTATATATTGAATGCAAGTTCTCTTAACTTTATTCAAGCTATTTATTGAGAAGGTTCTATCTTACTCAAGTTATAATTGGACAAGTATTCTATATTATTGCAAGTTTCATGACTCGAATTGAGTTATTACGTTCAAATTATATTAGTGGATTAATTATTGTAAATTACTCCACATCAAATGTAATTATTGATTTTCGCACCTTGTGCATTTGAATTCATGATCTATTGTTAAACTGTGAAACATTTAAGTTCTTCATTCAGGAACTGTTTAAGAAAATAGTCTATGCCATTTGTTTCGGCTAGATATGTACATGTTATTATTTTGAAAGCTATCCAAACCAGTAGTTGGTACGGATTCTTGGACTGAGAGAGCAACCCTTATTAGGGGATTATAATGTGCCGGTTATTCGATGAAGTCAGAGTTAAATGTTATGCATATACATGGTGTACAAGAGGCTGATCCCCTCGAGTACAACTGACGGGGCCAGGTTTTTAAAAGAGTTAGTTGAATGATTGACTCTTTGGCCAAAAGTTCATGGTCTATTGGACCACTCAGCAGTAAATAATCAATATTCATTGTTTTATTTGAACTTTGATTATGTCATTTCAGCTATTTCATCAATGTTCATAAATTGTTGATCTATGCGACTATTGTTCTTATTCATTCATGATATATCTTCATTCTTGTTTTTAAACTTGCTGAGCAAAATAGTTGCTCACCCTTGCTATATCATGAACCCATTACAGTTAAGCCGGAGAGTTCCAAAGCGGGCAAAGGCAAAGGAAAGCTTAAGGAATAGTTATATATACTATCCCATTATGTAATCGTGGAATCGTTTTGTATTATTATTGTATTCTGTGATGTATTTATTTAAGGTTATAAACCTTGGGACTGTAGTAAACCTTTTGTAATGAACAACATATGTTTATTTATTCCGCATTAGTTGATTTATGTTTTTTAGAGGTGTATGGATATACTTTATCGTGAGAACCAGATTCGAGGTATTGGTACCTGAATTTAGGGGTGTCACAGTATCGGAATTAAGTTCACGCTTAACTTATGTCCCCTTATTTCCACACAACAATTTATATGGATAAACTTTATAGGGATCACTTCTTTGTTTGCAACTTCTATATTCATTGGGTTTCTAACTTTTCACGAGGTAAGCTTAATCTTCTAGAAAATTCATCAGATATAAAAGAACAGGTAGCTCCCGAATCAAATAACACGTACGCATTTATATTATTGATCGGAATTATATCTGACACCACCTCCTTCGATGCCACTACATCTTATACAGTCATGTTGAAGTTTCTAGCTATCGGCTTGCTCTGCTGTGTTGGCCCTCCAATAGTTAACTTTGTGCTACTTCTCTTGTTTCCACTTCCTCCATCACTATTCTTCTTCGAAGGACAATCCTTGAATCTATGTCTCGTTCCTCCACATGAAAAACAACCACCTTTCTTTGGCTTAAGACAATTGGGTGAAATATGTCCTTCCTGTCCGCAGTTATAACATATATTCTTCCCTTTCATACACTTCCCCAAGTGATTCTTTCCAAATTTCCCACATGCTGGCTTCTTCTGTTGTACACTTCCTTGCTGACTCTCTGAGTTATTACCACCACTGTTCCACTTGCGCTTCTTGCTGTTGCTACCACCACTGCTGGCATTAGGATTTCCTCCTTCAACCTTCTTCTTATTCTTCTCACGATTGTACTTGGATACTACCTTACTACCACCTTCCGCAATGAGAGCTTTCTCCAACAGAGTCAAAAACGTACCAATTTGCAACACTGCAACCTTACTATAAATCCATGGTTTTAAACCATTCTCAAATCTACGCGCCTTTCTTGCCTCTGTGTGTCCACCTGGTGTGGAGCGAATCTAGCTAACTCATTAAACTTGGCGGCGTATTCTGACACCGACATATTTTCCTGCTTTAGTTCTAGAAACTTCACCTCTATTCTAGCTTTCATACTTTCTGAAAAATAAGTTTCGAAAAATAATGTTTTAAACCTTTCCCATGCTACCACTGCTGCACCGGCTCTAGCTTGGTTGGATTCCCATCAAAAATTTGCTTCTCCCTTCATCAAATAAGTCGCAAATGCTGTCTTTTATTCTTCGGCAACTCTCGCAATGACAAATGCTTTCTCTATCTCTTTTATCCATGTCTATGCTTCAATAGGATCTGTAGTTCCTTTGAACTCCGACGGACCTACTGCTTTAAAATCTTTGAAGTTTGCCAATTGATTCCTGGGTGGAACTTCTGCGGCTGGTGCCCTATTTTGCATCGCTTCTGCTAACATATTAACGAAGTCTTACATTGGGTTTGCTTGACCTCCTTCATTGTTATTGAATTCATCTACCCTTCGGTGTCGTTATTCTCTTCTTGGCGGCATTGTCTGATTCAATAAAATTTTGTATTATTTCTTCATCATTTACATTTTTATGCCACCTTTTAATAGTGGTATCATAAAAATTTAACATATAAGTAAATCTTTAATCATCGTATTAATCCAGACTTATGGTTTTATAATACGGCTTGCTATTTTAACCAATTTGGTTTGTTGAATTACTAAATTAACTTGTTGAATTAACATATTACCAATATACAGTTTACTATCTCTAATTCATTTATCAAAATATCACATTTATATTCATATACCAACTTTTTACATAACTGGCATATAGATATAAATTCCATCTATCCCTTTTTAACAATAAAATTTGGGATTGCCAAAAGCTACACTCCCCTATTCACATAAGTGGGGATAATACATATTTACATACTACCTCACACTATCTGAGGTTTAGATCATATATTAAGTAACCCTAATAAACAAAAAGGGTACTACTGCATCTATATACACATAGGACCATTAAACCATCACTGCATGTCAGGAAGAGACACGTCGGTATGCACATGCTCCTATGGAAGAAATCCCTCCATAAGTCGGCGTCGAACTGATCGGCTCGATTCACCTACCTCTATGGAACTCCTCCTCAATCCTGCCCTCTGACTCATATAGGCAGTATCTAAAGGTCGCCCCAATGAGTCAATCCTAACCTCCTTAGCCTGCTGCTCCTCACCGAGCTGATCCACCAACATGTGTAATATCCCGAATGCTTATAAGTTAATAGATCATGATATTAAATTATTATGATGATTGTGACATACAATGATCCTTAGAAAGGAAATTGATGGGTTAAACATAGGATAATACTTAGAGTATGATTGAGTTGAAAAAGGTTATAGAATAAAACATACAAGAATTTATTAAGGAATTGGATTAAATAGGCGATGTAAAACCTATGATATAGTAATGCGTTGAAATAATTCAATGACAAAAGTTTGGAAGAAGGTTTACGCAAACCGAGTAAGAGAGGTTTAATATTTGTGATTCCGAGGACGGAATCCTTATAAGGAGGGAAGGATGTGACAACCCGAATTTTCGAAAATAATTATAATAAGAATTTAATATTGAATAATTCTTATTATGACTCGAGTTTGAATATATATGTGTTATATACATTTATGTGATTTATTTGGTGAGCTTAATATGTATATATATAAATGTGAAATATATACATAGATTCAAAATGAATGAGTTAATAGTTAATTATTGTAACGATCGAGAGCCGTGAATAGCTTGATAATTCGAGCTTATGGATATTATTGAATAAAATAGACTTTTATTAATAATATTATGTGTTAAGCGTCTAAAGGTTATATTATGACCTAGATTATGTGTAGGCGATGATTAGTAAGTATGAAAGTGTTCGTATAAGCTAATTTGGCGGTTTCGATAAATATCGCTAGAGTACTATTTATTGGATTAAATAAATAGTTGATGGATAATAACATTGAACGAGTTATTTGTTGTAAAGACGCTAACCGAATTATGGGTGAGATATAGGTGCGATAATGTATATGATTATGGGGACTTAATCGTGAAGAGCAGCAATCGCGAATCGTGAATACCCTTATAATTTGGGTTTATTAATATTATTAAATGGATTAAATATTACTTTTATGTGACGAGTTTTAAGGTTATTTTATAACCTGGATGATTTCAACGTATGAAGTTTTATGTGTTATTGAACCGTAGGAGTGAATAATTAATTTTACAAAAGATCACAAAATCACTATTCACGGGGCACGTTTCTCGAGGCACTATTCACGCCATAAAATTTTGTGTCTTTTTCGATGTTGAATAATTTCATAAATACGTGTATGCGTACGAATAATTTTTCCAAGCGTTGGAAATTTTATTTGGGCTGATTCGTGATTTTATCCGTATCCGAAATGTATTATATGGGTGTTCCGAATAAATGGATAAATGCCATAATAATTATTTTTACCCATCCTAATATTTATGGTAATACTCATTTTAATTTTGGGTAGAGTTATTTACTTATTTTGGTACAAAAGTGGGAGTTTTCGGATATATTTTTGTGTATTTGGGGAGTTATTTTGGCTTGTTACTCCAAGAGGGAAGCCATCCCTCATTTTAGACCAATTAGAATTGAGAGATGAAGGGAGTTGCCGGCAGGCATTTGAAATTATTGGGCACCTTGAGCAACCAACCCATTTTCTCCCTAAATCACTCCCTCCACTTCTCCCAAATAATTCATTTCCTCCCATTTCCTTCCTTGGCTAAGTTCAGCAAATATAGAGAGAGAGAGGGAAAATCTGCAGCCAAGAGGAATAAGAAAGAAGGAGAAGGTCGCCGAAAAAGTCGCCGGAAAAGGAAGAAAGTCGCCGAAAAAGGAAGAAGAAGAGAGCACGGGTGGAAGAGAAGAAGAAGAGAAAGAGCTTCAAGCAACTCTAATAAACCCTAGCTAGCTTCTCTATCATCTATAAGAGATTTACAGAGGTAACATCTCATTAAATCCATTTCGTTTGAGTTGTGTAAAAGATTTTCCAAAGTTTTTGATTTTTAGAGCTTGTAAGCTCGTGGATGATTTTCTTGCAATTTTTGTTGTTGGTGTTGGTTGGGGTTGCTTAATAATGTTGCCAAGAGACCTTGTAAGCCATTAATAACATTAAAAGTGGAACAAACATGAAGAAAAATCCGAACCCATGCTTAAAGGATGAAGAACATGAAGAACTTGGACTTTTAGACGATTTAGAGGAACTTGTAGCTATGATTTCGTGTTTGTTTAATTCGTTTGTTATTATGATATTGTACTTCCATGGGTTATGAATTTAACCCAGTTGGAATGGAGTAAAAAGGGATTAAAACAAAGATTTGGTGATGATTTTTGTAAAGAACACCAAGAACACGAAGAACACCAAGAACACGAAAATATAGCATGAGTTGATACTTTGGCCTAAGATTTGGCCATGTTAATGTTAATGGATAACTCTAAATTTTTGATATGTTGTAGCTCTATGTCTTAATAGTACATAGAGTCCGGAACGGACCAATTTGAACGTGTATAGAAGACGTTATGGAGGTTGGAGTGAAGAAAGGTCGGATTGCATGAAGGTGGCAAGTCTGCAATTCTGGGCATTGGCGCAGCCTCGCTGATCCTCACGGAGGCCTCGCTGAGCCCACTGGTTGGTTTGGCGCAACCTCGCTGATCCTCATGGAGGCCTCGCTGAGCCCACTGGTTGGTTTGGTGCAGCCTCACTGATCATCACGGAGGCCTCGCTACCCTGATTGGCACAGCCTCACTGATTCTCACGGAGGCCCCGCCGACTGCCTGAATCCAAAATTTTTAAGCTTGAACACCTCTTAGTAAAATGACCATAACTTTCTCATACGAACTCGGATTAGGGTGATTCAAGATGATCCGGAAAGCTTAGAGATAGACCTACAACTTCCATTAATTAGAATTAAAATTTACTACATGGATGAATTCTAAAATTGACCATCTCTAGAACTATTGTGCGATTGGAGACAATCGGAGGGCGTTGGACATGCACGTGTGCAATGTGTAATATTTTCGACGTTATGTTATGATGTTCTAAGTTCTAAAACATAATTATTATGATTGATAATGATACTTAGCATTAAACATTGGGTATTAGACAAATTTGAATGGGCGTGCCAAGTGTACGCAATCGCGTATCACTTGGGCGTTCAAATAGACAAGTGTGGCATACGGACGTGCAAACGTCGTAACGCCGTATCAAGTGTGTATAACCTTGTTTAATATTTTGTTTCTAATAATAATGAAACATGATAGTGTGTTATAACCCAATGTATGAGCATGCTAAGCACATGCAAACGAGGCGAATTAGGTGAGTGACGTGTAAACATCGAAACGCCGCGTAAAGTGTTAAAGACCCTAAATAGTGTTTCGATTCAAAAGAAACGAACATTATGAGATATAAAGTAGGATTATTGTAAGCCAATAAGGATTGATGATGATGAGGGTCATAATGTTTTCAAACGACGCGATGCCGAGACATGTTTTAGTGTTAATCGCGTTAATTGCCTATAATGCGCGAACAATAAGAGATAAGAATTATTATAATATAAACCATTATATCAAGCCTTTTTAGTGGCTAATTGGTATTTTATTGTTAAATAAATTGTGTAGGATATTGAAGGACGAGCCATCATAATTTGGCAAGGAACGCTTAAAGGCAAGTTCTTTCAGTAACTTGTTGATTTTTTTTAAATGTATTAATGTACATGACTTGATTACTAAATCTTTCACTATTATGTGGATTATATGTGAGCATGATTAAAGTGTGTACTGTAATATTCCGAACCCTAATAAGATTTGTATATGTAAATTATGTGTTTAATAAATGATTTTTCATGATCTGACTTTGTATTATGTGGTTGTGTATTTTATTAAACAATTAGGTTAAATAAAAAAATTTCGCCAAGCAGCTGTGTCGTGCTTAATCGGACAAAATGATTTGTCGTGCTTCCGGCGAATTCGCCGAGAAGCGTCTCGGCAAATTATTTTTGTAAGCTGATGTGTCGTGCCTCGAAATAAGTTAATTAGGGTTTAGAATGTTAAACTAAATTAGAAACCCTAATTAAGAAACACTAATTGGTAAAATTTATCTGAATTGGTCAATTAAAACCCTAATTACTGTACAAGAATCTTAATTGATATAATTAAGATCTAAATAATAAATCATAATATTAATTATGAATCATTGAACTTATATTAAAACTCTAATTGAAGATTAAAACCCTAATTGTAGAATTAAAAACCCTAAACCCTAATTTGAAATTCTAAAACCCTAATTTGATTTAATAACACTAAATTATGAAATGATAAACCTTAATTATGATATATTATCTTAATTAAATTATTACTAAACATGATTAAACACCCTAATCATGATTAATAAAAATCTAGGTTTAATTAGTAAGTAAATAAATCAAAAATAAAAGTTTAAATCAATCAAAATGGGATAAGAACACAAATCAGATATTTGATCAAGTCTCCAGCTCAAGTAGGTCATTAAGATCAGAAGATAGCAGCACAAGTCCCTAGGGTAGGATATTTTTGGAGGCATGGCAAAGTTTGGAAAATGACCTAAGAAACCCTAATTTGCCAATTCTATAAATAGGAGAGCAATCTGATCAATTGGCCACGAAAATTTTGAAGCTTAAACACTTAATAATCATACCATAGTAAGCCTCTATAGTAGCAACATCAGATTAGAAAGAAAGAAATCAAAAATTCAACTAGAAAGGTATGAAATTCATTTTTTATGCTAGATCTTTAAGTTGTTAGTAATTTTATGTTTTAGATGTTTAGATATGTGTTATAATATGTTAATAAGTGATCTGGGTTGGTTAAATAAGGATCCATAACATTTAAAAGGTCGAATTTGGTGAAAAACCCAACTGTTCTTGGCAGCCAAGAACAGTCTGACAAGGCTTTTTGTCAGAGATTTTTATCGACTTAAATTGGTCGTTTGATCTGTTTTAAAGTTTGTATGTGTAGTATGCCATGTTATCTACAATATCCAATTGGTAGAATAGTAAAAAAATATCTAGGATGAAAGATATAAACGGTCAAAACCCGTTGACCGACCACGGGTGGCTGAATTCTGGGCAGCCCAGAAAATTCTAAGTGTTCTAGACAGCCGTCTGACAAGATTTGACCGGCTTCAATCTTGCTTATAGGATGTTTGTAAATGTTGTTTCTTGGATTGAACATGTTCTATGCCATGTAGACTCCAACCTAGAATCATTAGATCACATAATCAGTAAGTAGCATGAAAGTTATTAACGGTCAAACATGGTTGACCGACCATGACCAAAGAGTTTCTGGGTTACCCAGAAACTCAAGAACAGCCTCAACAAGCTAGTTTGACCACTATTTATCTAGCCTCAATTGATGTTGTTTAAGCTTAAATTTCATATGTCGTTATACCTTGCCATGCCTAGTATAACAACAAACAAAAATCAAACCCAAATCATTAACCAATTGGAAATTATTTGCGGTCAAAAGTCCCAACTCGACCATGACCGGCTGTTCTTCATGAAGAACACCTTTAGCGACAAAATTCATAACTTAACCCAGAAACCTAGAAATCCTTTGAAGACTGTCGCTAAAGCCTTTAGCGACGGTTTTAAATAAAATTTAATAAAAATAATTATATAAATTATATAAAATAATAAATAATTATTAAATAATTATTAAAAATTCATAAAAATATTTTGAAAATTCATTTTTAAATTATAAAATTTATTTTTAAATATTTTTATATATTCTGATATATTATTTAATTTAATTAAATAATAATTAATAATTATAATAAATCATTAAATAATTATCTTAATCATTTAAAAATGATATTAAATCATTAAATAATTATATTAATTATTTAAAAATGATATTAAGGTAAATAAAATTATTATATATAATAATTAAATAAAATATTAAATATTTAAATATTATAAATGATAAATAAATCATTTAAATAATATATTAAGTATTTAAAAAATGTTATAAATGATAATTAAATCATTTAAATATCAAATTAAGTTGTGAAAATTATTATAAGTAATAAATAAATTATTTTAATAATAAAATAAATTCTAAAAATATTATTATTGATAAAATAAGTCATTTAAATAACATAGTAAATGTTTTAAAAAGATTCTAAATGATAACTAAATCATTTAAAAATATTCCTAAGCTTGTAAAATTATTTAAAAATATTTCCAAGCTTATAAAAATTATTTAAAAATAATATTAAGGTTCTAAAAATATTATAAATGATAATTACCTTATCTAGACTAATAATTAGACTTCCAAATGAAGTTTTATCGAACAATTTATGTGTTTAGCCATTAAGGATGCGACCGAGATACCGAATCAACGTCAAACCTTAATGAAACTTGTTTAGATTAGCGTGATACATGTTTATATACGTGCTAACGCTTATTATTGGTATACGTAGACTACGTGCGTTGACCGATCGTACTAAATTATAGTGAGCTACGCTAAGGCAAGTATCCCGAACTTGTTTACTTTTGAGCAAGTCTCCCAACTTTGTTATATTTAAGCAAGTATTATACATCTTGCTATCAATTATTGTGAAGTTAATGCTTCTTGTTCAGCATAACTTAAGAAATGAATCATTATTCATATATTGTTTATTCGAGCGTAAATTGTTGTGTCAAACCAAATTGTTTGGTAAGACATCTATAATGAGTAAATGGAAATGCCTTCATAGGAAGCCAATAAATGTCGATAATATATTGACCACAAATGGTAGGATGATATGCATACTCCTAGGATATTGGTGAGGCTGATCACCTACCAGATATCCAAAACTCAAATGGTTCTAAGTCTTTAAAGACTGATAGAACTAAATGAAATATATGGTTCTTATACAGAACTCTCAGTATACATTATTGACATCTTTCAAATCAAACACATGGTGTTTACATTGAAAATGAACTTGTTGAGCATTTGTAGCTCATTCTTGCGCATATCTTCTTTTGCAGTTGTAAATGGTAATCCCGGCACATCTGGGGTCGATAAAGGGAAAGGACCTGTTAAATAGTTTCATTACTGTTTTGAATACTCTAAGTCTTTTAATGACTTTTGTTGTAATAACTTAGTATCGAGAATGATGTAACCAAACCAAATGATATGTATGATATTATGATCCTTTATTTCACCGAATGCGTTATACTCTGATCTTTACTTTCTTTAGCATAGTTTTACTAAGGAAATACAGTATCTATACGAACTATACATCTGAATGAGGGTATTTGAATGATATTGAGAGTTCTATAAGCTCTGGGGTTATACTTAATGAGCGCCGGTAAGGTACCATCTTTACCGGAATGCGCCCCTCCGTTCTATGGACAATCTTATCATTAATACTGTGAATGTCAGATAGATAGGAACTATTGATATGAAAGAGATATCCACAAGATATGAATCTATACATCCAAGTGAGGGTATCCAAACATGGATAACGTTCTGACGAGAACTATTATCTGTTATGGGATACTGTGAACCTTGGATAGATAGGAGTCATATTTTATTGAATATTTACAGTTGTATAGTTCCACGTGAGCACCAGATCTGCTACAGGGGAGTGTAGAGATTTGGGGGCGTCACAAGATGGTATCAGAGCTGTAGATTATTGCTCTAAGGTAGTTGGGAAATACCTTAGGATATAATCTTTGAGTCCGTAAAATACTTAATACACATAAGATAACCTTAAAAGCCTTATATTTTGTGTAAACTTGCTTCATTATAATACTAAACAAGTAAAATTCTTTTGTAGGATGGCAGACCCAGATTGGGGAGATGGTTTAGGGGAGATAGATTCACAGGTGATAGAGCTTGAGCAGGGCAGTAATCCTGAAGGACAAGAAGTTCAATATAACTTAGAATTCCATGATGCGGTAGCAACAGAACCTAATGAGGACACTGCAGAGGTTCATATTATAGAAGAAGGAGCATATGAGGAAGAACCAATATGGAGGGATATACTAGAAGTTCGAAATCAATCTGTAGAAGAGTTAGAAGAAGGAAACCCAGAGGAGGAAAACCTACTAGAACAAGCCCAGATGGAAATACATACCTTAAACAATAGGGTGACATATGTGGAAGAAAGGTTGGAGAATGAAGGACGATTGAATATCCGACTTCAGACACTGTTATTAAGAAAGGAAAGAGAAAGATATCAAATCCAAGCAAGGCTTGATAGAACTAATAAAGAATTTCGTGAAACACTTGTGGATCTGGATAAGCTAATAGAGGATTATCCCGTAGAGAATGGAAAGACTGGATACGACATCAATAGGTGGGTGGTATCCAGTATGCTGTGTGATGAGTATCGTAAGATTAAGCTTTAGATAAACCTGGTCACCAAAGTATGTATGTAAATAGTAGTATCTAAACTACTTTACCCAAGTTTTGCGAAACTAGTTTGGAAATGCTAGTAGTACTTATATAAACTACTAGCCGAATATGTAAACCTTCTGTATGAATATACAAATTATGTTTGAACAATATGTGCATTACATACTTGTAATTATATTAGTTTTCTTACTTATATAGCTTAACGCCGCTTGAAAGAAGATCATATACATTAGTAGAGGCAGAAAATAGAGAAGTAAACCCAACCCAACAGTTAATAAATTTAGATATACCTTGTAAGAGTAGAAATTACAAATCAAGAAATAATTCCCGTTAGAACCGTATATAGAAATTGTAACATAGAAATTAAGGGACATAAGTTTCTTGTGAACCTCATTCTTATACAGCTAGGGGAATTCGATATAATCTTAGGCATGGATTGGTTGGTTAATCATAATGCAATGATTGACTGCCATCAGAAGCGTGTAAACCTATTGACTGCGTCGAAGTCAAAGGTAATGTTCAATGGTGGTTGTTCACCTAAACAATGTCGATGTCTGACGGTAAGGCAAGCAGAGAGATTGCTTAGGAAGGGTTGTACAGGTTATTTGGCGTATATAGTAGATACTCGAAAGGAAAGCGTAAAGCTAGATCAAATACCTGTAGTTAGGAAATTTCAAGATGTGTCTCTCAATGACTTACCAGGTTTACCTCCGGATAAGGAGATCGAATTTGTTATTGATCTTGCACCGAGTACGGTGCAAGTTTCCAAAGCACCGTACAGGATGGCACCAGTGGAGTTGAAGGAGTTACTTGTGCATTTACAAGAACTCTTAGATAAGAAATACATACAACCTAGTGTTTCACCTTGGGGAGCACCGGTGTTGTTTGTAAAGAAGAAGGATGGAACATTAAGGTTATGCATTGACTATAGAGAATTAAATAAGTTAACCATAAAGAACAAATATCCTTTACCACGAATTGATGATTTGTTTGACCAGTTGAAAGGGGCCGAACACTTTTCGAAGATAGACCTACGATCAGGTTATCATCAGTTAAAGGTAAGAAAAGAAGATGTACCGGAGACAACGTATAGGACACGCTATGGACATTATGAGTTTCTTGTGATGTCTTTTGGATTAACAAATGCGCCAACAGCATTCATGAACTTAATGAATAGAGTGTTTAAACCATGCTTAGATAATTTTGTTGTAGTGTTCATCGATGATATTTTAGTATACTCGAGAACAAAGGAGGAACATGCTGAACACTTAAGGAGTGTACTGGAGATATTACGAAAGGAACAACTTTATGCAAAGTTTTCCAAATGTGAATTCTGGTTGGAACGAGTCCAATTCTTGGGTCATGTGATTGACAAGAACGGAATCGCGGTAGATCCAGCGAAGATAGAAGCGGTTGTGAATTGGGAACAACCAACAACTCCAACTGAAGTAAGAAGTTTTCTCGGTTTAGTAGAGTACTATCGGCGTTTTATACAAGATTTTTCAAAAATAGCAACCCCGCTAACCAATTTAACTCGAAAGATGGTAAAGCACGTCTGGACAGATAAATGTGAAGAAAGCTTCCAAGAGTTGAAGAAGCGATTGAGCATGGCACCAGTGTTATCTTTACCAGATGATATAGGAGGCCTTGTTGTTTATAGTGATGCATCACACAAGGGGTTAGGATGTGTGTTAATGCAACATGGGAAAGTAATTTCATATGCATCAAGGCAACTCAAAGATTATGAGAAGAGGTATCCTACACATGATCTTGAGTTAGCTGCGGTAGTATTTGCCTTGAAAATTTGGAGGCATTATTTGTACGGGGAGAAATGTAAAATATATACAAATCATAAGAGTCAGAAGTATATTTTCACGCAGAAGGAGTTAAAGATGAGGCAGAGGAAATGGCTAGAGTTGATAAAGGATTTTGACTGTGAAATCTTATATCATGCAGGGAAAGCCAACGTCGTAGCAGACGCGTTAAGTAGGAAGAATCAAGGGAAGTTAAACATGATAACCAATAACGAGGTACTAATAAAAGAGTTTGATAAACTCGAGATTGAGGTAAGGGTTCTAACTAACTCTACCTAGAAGTTATTCATTGTGGGGAGTAGTTCGACTTTGTTGGATAGAGTCAAGGAACTACAGGAGACTGATGCAGAGTGTCAGAAGTGTAAAACCGAAATAACTCATAAAAAGAATGACAAATTCAGAATAGACAAAGATGGGGTACTAAGGTACGAGGATAGAATTCGGGTACCCTCAGTACAAGAACTAAAAGATGAAATACTAAATGAAGCTCATAATTCTAAGTTCGTCGTACATCCAGGTAGTACAAAAATATATAAAGATTTAGGCCGACATTTTTGGTGGTCTAACATGAAAAGAAAAATAGCAGAGTGGGTAAAGTAAATGTTTAACGTGTCAAAGGATTAAAGTTGACCACCAGAAGCCGAGTGGATTACTATAACCATTAGAAATTCCTTAGTGGAAATGGGAACATATTACCATGAACTTCGTAGTAGGTCTTCCAAATACACCGAAAGGTCAAAATGCCATTTGGGTAATTGTAGATCGTCTTACCAAGGTAGCTCATTTTTTTTTCCTATAAAAGTTGACTTCAGTCTTGAGCAGTTAGCCAAGCTTTACGTCAATGAAATTATTTCTAGACATGGAGTCCCTATTTCTATAGTATCAAACCGAGACCCACGATTTACTCCGAACTTTTGGACAAATCTGCAGAAACACTTAGGAATCTAGTTGAGATTAAGCACAACTTATCATCCTACAAACCAATGGCCAAAGTGAGAGGATCATTCAAACATTGGAGGACATGTGGCGAACTTGCTTCATGGACTTCCAGGGAAGTTAGGAAAATTAGTTATCTTTGGTAGAGTTTACTTACAACAATAGTTATCATGCAAGCATAGGAATGCCACCATATGAAGCTCTGTCCGGAAGGAAATGTAGGACGTCAAAGAAGTCACTGACAAATTGATAGGTACGCTTGTGAGATGTTATCCTTTTATAGATATGAGTCACAAGTTGGTATCATCGATAGAAACGAACAAAATCTACTGAATGAAGTGATACCTTCAGTCAAGGTTATTTAAGGAAATCAAAACATAGAGAAAACTACGTGGGATCTCGAGATAAAAATGCGAGATAATTACCCGCACTTATTTTTATAACCCGTACCATAATTTCGAGGACGAAATTCTTATTAGTGGGGGTGAATGTAATATTCCGAACCCTAATAAGATTTGTATATGTAAATTATGTGTTTAATAAATGATTTTTCATGATCTGACTTTGTATTATGTGGTTGTGTATTTTATTAAACAATTAGGTCAACTAAAAAAATTTCGCCAAGCAGCTGTGTCGTGCTTAATCGGACAAAATGATTTGTCGTGCTTCCGGCGAATTCGCCGAGAAGCGTCTCGGCAAATTATTTTTGTAAGCTGCTGTGTCGTGCTTCAGAGTTAATATAATATTATATTAACTGATAAAAATCTAAAATAAGTTAATTAGGGTTTAGAATGTTAAACTGAATTAGAAACCCTAATTAAGAAACCCTAATTGGTAAAATTTATCTGAATTGGTCAATTAAAACCCTAATTACTGTACAAGAATCTTAATTGATATAATTAAGATCTAAATAATAAATCATAATATTAATTATGAATCATTGAACTTATATTAAAACTCTAATTGAAGATTAAAACCCTAATTGTAGAATTAAAAACCCTAAACCCTAATTTGAAATTCTAAAACCCTAATTTGATTTAATAACACTAAATTATGAAATGATAAACCTTAATTATGATATATTATCTTAATTAAAT
Source organism: Aralia elata (assembly GCA_034770075.1). Classification (NCBI taxonomy): domain Eukaryota; kingdom Viridiplantae; phylum Streptophyta; class Magnoliopsida; order Apiales; family Araliaceae; genus Aralia; species Aralia elata. The sequence continues at coordinate 41,150,064 of CM068385.1, forward strand.
TATTACTAAACATGATTAAACACCCTAATCATGATTAATAAAAATCTAGGTTTAATTAGTAAGTAAATAAATCAAAAATAAAAGTTTAAATCAATCAAAATGGGATAAGAACACAAATCAGATATTTGATCAAGTCTCCAGCTCAAGTAGGTCATTAAGATCAGAAGATAGCAGCACAAGTCCCTAGGGTAGGATATTTTTGGAGGCAAAGTTTGGAAAATGACCTAAGAAACCCTAATTTGCCAATTCTATAAATAGGAGAGCAATCTGATCAATTGGCCACGAAAATTTTGAAGCTTAAACACTTAATAATCATACCATAGTAAGCCTCTATAGTAGCAACATCAGATTAGAAAGAAAGAAATCAAAAATTCAACTAGAAAGGTATGAAATTCATTTTTTATGCTAGATCATTAAGTTGTTAGTAATTTTATGTTTTAGATGTTTAGATATGTGTTATAATATGTTAATAAGTGATCTGGGTTGGTTAAATAAGGATCCATAACATTTAAAAGGTCGAATTTGGTGAAAACCCAACTGTTCTTGGCAGCCAAGAACAGTCTGACAAGGCTTTTTGTCGGAGATTTTTATCGGCTTAAATTGGTCGTTTGATCTGTTTTAAAGTTTGTATGTGTAGTATGCCATGTTATCTACAATATCCAATTGGTAGAATAGTAAAAAAATATCTAGGATGAAAGATATAAACGGTCAAAACCCGTTGACCGACCACGGGTGGCTGAATTCTGGGCAGCCCAGAAAATTCTAAGTGTTCTAGACAGTCGTCTGACAAGATTTGACCGGCTTCAATCTTGCTTATAGGATGTTTGTAAATGTTGTTTCTTGGATTGAACATGATGTAACGACCGGGAATTCTGAAATTTCCTTGTAATTCGAATTTTTGAATATTAATGAATATTTTATCTTTTATTAATATTATATTTGTGTTACGTGTTTAAGGGTTGCATGACAACCTGGATTATGTGGATGCATGAAATATTACGTGTTACAGTTTTGTTTAAGTGAATAATTGATTTCGCGTAGCGTCGCTAAATCACTATTCACGGGGCACGTTTCCCGAGGCACTATTCATTCCAGATATTTTTGTGTCTTTTTTTCGATGTTAATAAATTTCATAAATACGTGTATGCGTACGAATAATTTTTCCAAGTGTCGGAAATTTTATTTGAGCTGATACATGATTTTATCCGTATCTGAAATGTGTTATATGGGTGTTCCGAATAAATGGACAAATCCCATAATAATTATTTTTACCCATCCTAATATTTATGGTAATACCCATTTTAATTTTGGGTAGAGTTATTTACCAGTTTTGGTACAAAAGTGAGAGTTTTCGGATATATTTTTGGTATTTTCTGGTATTTAATTTGGCTTATTGCTTCAAGTGGGAACCACCAAACCACTTTCAACCAATCAAATGAGAGCTTGGGGAGAGCATTGCCGGCAAACCTTTGAAAATTGGCCAACCTTGAGCACCAAACCCATTTTCTCCTTAATTCACTCCTCCACTCTCCCATTCCATTCAATCATTCATTCTCTCTTGCACTCCACACTCCTCCCATTCCCATCAGCTGATAGTGAGAGAGAGAAAGAGAGAGAGAGCTGCAAAGAAGGAAGAGAAAGAAGTCGCCGGAAAAGTCGCCGGAAGAGGAAGAACTCGCCGGAAAAGAAAGGAGGAAGAAGAAGAAGGCACGGGTGGAGGAACCAAGCAAGGAGAACCCCCAAAACAAAGCCTAACCGAGCTTCTTAACATCTAGGAAGGATTTACAGAGGTAAACAATCAACCAAATCCTTTCCATTCGATTCCTTGCCAAGTTTTTCAAGTTTTTCTTAGTTTTAAGCTCTTAAGCTTGTGGGTCGGATTTTTGGCGATTCTTGGTGTTTTTGTTTGTTGTGATTGTTTGTAAATGTTGTTAAGAGACTATTTAAGCCATTAATAACATCAAAGTGGAACAAAAACGCAAGAAATCCTTACCTTGGCTTAATGGAGCAAGAACAATGGACAAAACATGGACTTTGGACGTTCGGACCATTTTAGAGGACTGTAGAGCTATGATTTTTTGTTTGTTAATTCTATTTGTTGCTATGGTGTTGTAGTTCAATGGGTTACGAAGCTAACCTAGTTGGAATGGACCAAAAAGGAGTTAAAACGAGTTCGTAGTAATGATTTTTGTAAAACATGTCAGGAACTCGAAGAACAGAGTATGAACTTTTCACTTTGGCTTAGGATTTGACCATGTTAATGTTAATGGGTAGCTCTGCATTTTTGATATGTTGTAGCCCCATGAGTTAGGAGTCCATAGAGTCCGGAATGGACCAATTTGCTTGTATATTGAAGGAGTTATGGAGGTTGGAGTGACCGGAGGTCGGAGTCGCGTTCTGGAAACAAACCCAGAATCCGGCTACTGCAGAATGGCGCCGCAGCGCCACCCATATGCCCTGCAGCTCACGCTGCAGCGAGGGGCAAGTGGGGAAAAAACCGGGACTCGCGCCGCAGCGTGAGGCCCAAGCTTTAAGGCTCACGCCGCAGCGTGAAGCCCGGTCATGGAGAAGACACGGGACTCACGCCGCAGCGTGAGGCCCAGTGCATGAGCTCGGCGCTGCAGCGCCAGCTCCGTGTTTGGGCCAGGTTGGGTTAGACAGACCGGGTCGGATCGGGTCGGACCTAATGAGCCCATTTCAGCAGGGTCCAACACTTATATTTTTCCTTGGATTAAATGATTAGACAGGTTAACTAAGCGTGTTTTGTTAAGCCCTAAATGCTTAATTATTTATTAAATGTCAACCAAATTAGCGAGACCCCCGACTGGGTAGTCGTAGTGGCAATCAATGTGTTTTAATGATGCAGCGTCCATTTTGAACCATTATTTGGAATGTGACTAATTGTTATGTAAACATGTACTTAATTATGTAGGATATTAAGGAGCGTGTGTTATAATATTGTAGCAGCGCTTCAGGCAAGTTTCCTAACGCTTGTCTAACCCTTGTGTTGGGCAAGTTTCCTTAACCCTACTCGAATTATATTTTGAGCAGGTTTCATATTTTATACAGGTTGTATATTGTTGCAAGTTTTCTTTACCCTAACTCAATTTAATATTGGGCAGGTTTTTCTCAATCGCACAACTTTCATTTAATGTGCGAGTTTATTCATTTATTGAGCAATCATTCTATATTATTGCACATTTCCTAACTCAACTCGAGTTATCATATTTCAATTACGGTTAGCGGTTTAATTGTTGTTGATTACTCCGCATTAAGGATAATTATTGATATTCGCACATTGTGCATTTGAATTCGAAATATGTTGTTGGGCGGTGAAACATAAATTCTTCATTTATGAACTGTTTAAGGGAATAGTCTATGCCAATTGTTTCGGCTAGACATGTACAGGTTATTATTTTAAAAGCTATCCAAACCGATTGTCGGTGCGGATTCTTAGACTGAGAGAGCAACCCTTATTAGGGGATTATAATGTGTCGGTTATACGATGCAGTCAGAGTTAAATGTTATGCATATACATGGTGTACAAGAGGCTGATCCCCTCGAGTACAACTAACGGGGCCAGGTTTTAAAAGAGTTAGTTGAATGATTGACTCTTTGGCCAAAAGTTCATGGTCGGTTGGACCACTCAGCAGTAAATAATCATTATTCATTGTTTCATTTGGACTTTGATTATGTCATTTCAGCTATTTCATCAATGTTCATAAATTGTTGATCTATGCAGCTATTATTCTTATTCATTCATGATATATCTCCTTTATTCATTTTAAACTTGTTGAGCAAAGTAGTTGCTCACCCTTGCTATATCATGAACCTATTGCAGTTAAGCCGGGGAGTTCCAAAGCGGACAAAGGCAAAGGAAAGCTTAAGGAATAGTTATATGTACTATCCCGTTATGTAATCGTGGAATAGTTTTGTATTATTAATGTATTCTGCCATGTATTTATTTAAGGTTATAGACCTTGGGACCATAGTAAACCTTTTGTAATGAACAACATATGTTTATTTATTCCGCATTAGTTAATTTATATTGTTTAGAGGTGTATGAATGTATTTTATCGTGAGCACCAGATTCGAGGTATTGGTACCTGAATTTGGGGGTGTCACAGGTTGGTATCAGAGCTTTAGGTTATAAACTTTAGGATTTGCAAAACCTAGGTTATAACCTTAGTATTAAACTCGTATTGATTACGCTAGGTGATGGATCGGGGAGATTCATTTGATGGTTATGTCTGGAGGTGGATTGTGGAAATCCATCGAGCCGAGTTGTGCATGATAAAATATCATTTCATTTTATCAATGAATATATTTTATTGTAGCACTGACATCTTGCTGTCTATTTGTTTCTGTTTGTGGCTGTAGGATGTCTGAGATGGGAGAGTACAGTCCTGCTGGAGAGGTAGAGTTCACAGACATTCATGTGGACGCAGGGCAGTTAGTGGAGGCGCAGCCGAGTGAGCCGGAGATGATAGACACTAGGGCTGAGTCTGAGGCCGAGTATGGTTCTGAGGAGGACCCTGAGGAGGATCCATTGACGGAGGATGATGAGCCGCCTGAGTATGCAGATGGCATGGGAACTACCGCTAGTGACATCATAGAAGAGCTAACAAATAAGAACGAGGAGCTCGAGAATCGAGTAACTCACTTAGAGGAGCAGAACCAGGAGCACCAGGACCGAGAAGAGCAGTACAGGTCATTGGCATATCAGACTTTGGGGGAAAAGACTGAGTTGACCCAGAAGTTGCAGGAAAAGGACCAGAGGATTGCCGAATTAGAGGCAGAGGTTCACGGTCGCCGAGGGGTTTCTGTTCAGTTTGGTGTCATGGTTTATGACCTCCTAGAGAGGAATGTGATGCTGGTAGGACAGATAGAGCGGGTAGAGGATCAGCTAGGGACTACTCGTCTGGAGCGAGATGAGGCTATAGAGCAGTTGGCAGCCCAGACTGCGGAGATTGATTCCCTCAGGTCAGGCTTGACCACTTCCATTGGCAGGCTAAGGGACAGGGTGAGGAGGTACCCCAGGGATGAAGGGAGTAGCAGGCGCGTGATTAGGCGTCGAGTGGTCGACAGGCTGGCTCGACGGGAGCTCCGAGTTGCACTCCACCGCAGCAGGCGGTGATGTGTTGTTTTTAGCATTATGTTTGCAGTAGGTCCCACTTTTATTGTATTAGGGGCTTACTTATGTTGTAAATCCCTCTGCTTGTAGCATGCGTGGGATAGTAGTTGAACCCCCAATTTTGTTCCTGATAGAGGGGTGGAAGGTTATTATTCCCCAATTTTGTTCTTTAGGGGATAGTTAATGGTTGGAGGCCATGTTATTTAGCATTTTTAGAGGTATGCCACATGTTGAGTCTGGTTGTATTAAAACAGTGGTGTATGATTATAAATGCAATTGTTTTATTTAAATCAAACGTGTTTGATAGATGCTTTTACTTTTAATGGTTGACTTAAATGACTTATCGCATGAGGCCTAGATCTATTAGTAATAGCCGACGGTTTTCTTTTAGCAGATCATGGCGCCAAGAGGACGACCGCGTAACCAAAGGGTTGAGGAGTCGGTGAATAACGAAGGGGGTCAGGCAGACCCTATGAGGGCTTTTGTTAACTTATTAGCAGAAGCAATGCAGGGCAGACAAGCCGCTGCAGTTGATCAGCCAGGAAGTCACATGGCAAATTTTAAGGACTTCAAATTAGTAGGACCACCGGAGTTTCGTGGGACTACGGATCCGATTGAAGCCCAGACATGGGTAGAAGAAATGGAGAAAGTTTTCGAGGTCGCAAGGGTGGCCGAAGAACAGATGACGTCGTTTGCCACTTTCATGATGAAAGGTGAGGCAAATTACTGGTGGAAGGCGAACAAAGGTCGAGCGGGGGAAGGCACGATTGCATGGGCTCGTTTCAAGGAGCTGTTTTTCGAAAATTACTTTCCAGCGAGTATGCAGGCAAGCACGGAGATAAAGTTCCTGGAACTAAAGCAAGGAAGCATGTCAGTTGCGGAGTATGCCGCAAAATTAAACGAATTAGCGAGGTTTGCTCCACATCAGGTGGACACCGAAGCTAGGCGAGCGAAGAGGTTTGAACAAGGACTGAAACCTTGGGTGTACAGTAAGGTTGCGGTTTTGCAGATCAACACATTTTCTACGTTACTTGAGAAAGCAATCATTGCTGAGGGAGGAAGCGAAGCTTTGGCCAGGCACAACCAAGATCAGAAAAAGAAAAAGAGTCATGATGGTCATAAGGAAGGTAGCAGCGGGGGAAGTAACCCAAATAAGAGAAAATGGAACGACAGTCAAATGACAGGAAGCAAATCCGGAGGGGATACAAAGAAAGGTAATAAATGCGAGAAATGTGGAAGGAATCACTTTGGAGAATGCATGAAAGGAAAAGGGGTTTGTTTTAACTGTGGTCAACCAGGGCACTTCGCCCCACAATGCCCAAAGGCGAAGGCAGGAAGTTGTTTTTCTTGTGGCGCTTCAGATCATCAGAAGAAGGATTGCCCAAAGAGGAAGAGTGATGCAGGCAGTGCTAACCAGGGGAACAACAGTAAGCTGACTATTGGAGGACCAGCACAGCAGAACAGACCAGTAGCACGCACCTTCAACATGACAGTGCAGGATGCGATGGAGTCGAAGGACGTGGTGTCAGGTATTATTTTGATCAACAATATCAGTGCATATGTATTATTTGATTCGGGTGCTACCTGTTCATTTGTGTCGGATGAATTTGCTAAACGGTTAGATTTACCTCGGGAGAAACTAGAGAATCCTATGAATGTGGAAGTAGCTAACAAGGAAGTTATTCCTGTAGATCACATCTATAGAAATTGTTGTGCTGCGATAAATGGACATAAACTGAGCGTAGATTTAATTCCGATACGACTAGGAGAATTTGATGTAATCCTTGGGATGGATTGGTTGTCTAGTCACGGGGCTGTGATTGACTGTCAGAAGAAATGTATACACCTAAAGACTCCGAATAAGTCGAAGGTCGTATTTTACGGTAGTAAATCGCCCAGACAATCTTGTTGTCTGACGATGATGCAAGCGAATAAATTGCTACGGAAAGGTTGTACAAGTTATCTAGCTCACGTGGTTGATACCCGAAGAGTAGAGGGTGAGCTGGGTCAGATACCTGTAGTAAGGGAATTCCCAGATGTTTTCCCAGATGAGATACTAGGATTGCCGCCGGATAGAGAAGTGGAATTTGTGATCGACTTAGTACCGGGAACCGCACCGATCTCAAAGGCACCGTACAGAATGGCACTGGTGGAAATGAAAGAACTGATGGTTCAATTGCAGGAGTTGCTAGATAAGGGGTATATTCGTCCAAGTGTATCTCCATGGGGAGCGCCAGTACTGTTCGTAAAGAAGAAAGACGGATCGCTTAGGCTTTGCATTGACTATCGGGAGTTGAACAAAGTCACGATTAAGAACAAGTACCCGTTGCCCAGGATTGATGATTTGTTTGATCAATTGAAGGGAGCGAAATACTTTTCGAAGATTGACTTGAGGACGGGATATCACCAACTGAAGGTGAGGCAGGAGGATATTCCAAAGACAGCATTCAGAACTCGATATGGACACTTTGAGTTTTTGGTGATGTCGTTTGGGCTGACGAACGCGCCAGCAGCATTTATGGACATGATGAACAGAGTGTTCAAGCAATACCTAGATAAATTTGTCGTCGTTTTCATAGATGACATTCTTGTCTACTCTAAGACGGAGGAGGAACACGTCGAACATTTGAGGATAGCTCTGGAAACGCTGAGAAGGGAGAAGTTGTATGCAAAGTTTTCCAAGTGTGAATTTTGGCTACAAAGAGTGCAGTTTTTGGGGCATGTGATCGACAAGGATGGCGTATCGGTGGATCCTACCAAGGTAGAAGCAGTAATAAACTGGGAGCAGCCGAAGACGCCGACAGAAGTCCGAAGTTTCTTGGGATTAGCAGGTTACTATCGGAGGTTTATTCAGAACTTTTCAAAGATAGCAACACCGTTGACAAATTTGACAAGGAAGACTGTGAAGTTTGTATGGACAGATAAGTGCGAACAGAGTTTCTTGGAGTTGAAGAAGAAACTTAGTGAAGCACCTGTATTATCACTACCAAATAATACAGGGGGATTTACGGTGTATAGTGATGCGTCACATAAAGGCCTTGGGTACGTATTAATGCAGCATGGGAAGGTCATTGCGTACGCGTCACGGCAGCTGAAGGATTATGAGAAGGGATATCCGACTCATGACCTGGAACTAGCGGCAGTAGTGTTTGCTCTGAAGATATGGAGGCACTATCTGTATGGGGAGAAGTGTGAGATATACACAGACCACAAAATTCTGAAGTATATATTCACTCAAAAGGAACTAAACATGAGGCAGAGGCGATGGTTGGAGTTGATCAAGGACTACGATTGTGAAATTCTATACCATCCCGGTAAGGCCAATGTAGTAGCCGATGCTCTAAGTAGGAAGGGCAGAGATAAGTTGATGATGTTGATAGCTCAAGAAGAACTGATCAAGGATATGGAAAAATTGGAGTTGGAAGTCAAGTATCCGACTAATGCAGATGAGAAACTGTTTGCAGTAGAGGCGAGTCCGACTTTATTAGACAAGATAAAGGAGACTCAAGAAAAGGATGATGAATGTATCGCCATAAAGAAGCGAATCTCAGAAGGAGAGGACCTTAATTACAAAATTGATAGCACGGGACTGCTAAGGTTTGAAGGGAGAATCTGGATACCGATGGTTCCGGAGTTAAGGGAAGAGGTTCTGCAAGGAGCTCATTCCACAAAGTATTCAATACACCCTGGTAGTACCAAGATGTATCAGGATTTGCGCCAACATTTCTGGTGGCCGAACATGAAGAGGGAGGTCGCGGAATGTGTTGGGCGATGTTTGACATGTCAGAGGGTAAAAGCAGAACATCAGAAACCGGGTGGACTGCTACAACCGCTAGAGATTCCAGAGTGGAAGTGGGAGCATATCACGATGGATTTTGTGACGGGGCTTCCACCAACTCAGAAGGGTTACGACGCGATCTGGGTGATCGTGGATCGTTTAACTAAATCTGCACATTTTCTACCGATCAAGATAAGGTACAATCTGGAGCAGCTAGCATAGTTATATGTGAAAGAGATTGTGTCACGACATGGAGTACCAGTATCTATTCTATCTGACAGAGATCCGCGTTTCACGTCAAATTTTTGGAAGAGTTTACAAGAAAGATTAGGAACTCAGTTGAGGTTGAGTACAGCGTATCACCCTCAAACGGATGGGCAAAGCGAACGAACGATTCAGACGCTCGAGGACATGCTTAGAGCATGTGTGATGGATTTTAAAGGCAGCTGGGATGATCACCTACCATTGGTGGAGTTTTCCTATAATAATAGTTATCATGCAAGTATTGGCATGCCGCCATATGAAGCATTATACGGGAGGAAGTGTCGAACACCTCTGTGTTGGGACGAAGTCGGTGAACGGAGGCTGGTAGGACCTGAATTGGTGCAACAGACTGTGGATATTGTCAAGGTGATAAGAGCTCGATTGGTAGCGGCTCAGGATCGACAGAAGAAATACGCTGATTCGCATCGTCAGAAACGGGACTTTGAAGTTGGCAGCTTTGTGTTTTTGAAGGTATCTCCCTGGAAAGGGAAGATCAGATTTGGAAAGAAGGGAAAATTGAGTCCCAGGTTCGTAGGACCTTTCGAAGTTTTAAAGAGGGTAGGTGAAGTGGCGTACGAGGTAGCTCTACCTCCTGAACTGGAGCATATTCATAATGTGTTTCACGTTTCTGTGTTGCGGCCATATAAACCCGACTACAAGCATGTGATATCCTATGAACCGATTCAAGTTGAGAAAGACTTGTCATATGAAGAGATTCCTGTCCAGATATTAGATAGGAAAGAGCATACGTTAAGAAATAAGGTCATCCATTCGGTCAAAGTACTTTGGAGGAACCACGCAGCTGAAGAAGCTACGTGGGAGCTAGAAGAGAACATGAGGAAGAATTATCCGCATCTTTTTGAGTAAACCCGTTAAGTTTTCCGTACCTAGACTGTAATTCTGGGGACAGAATTCTTATAAGGAGGGGAGGATGTAACGACCGGGAATTCTGAAATTTCCTTGTAATTCGAATTTTTGAATATTAATGAATATTTTATCTTTTATTAATATTATATTTGTGTTACGTGTTTAAGGGTTGCATGACAACCTGGATTATGTGGATGCATGAAATATTACGTGTTACAGTTTTGTTTAAGTGAATAATTGATTTCGCGTAGCGTCGCTAAATCACTATTCACGGGGCACGTTTCCCGAGGCACTATTCATGTCAGATATTTTTGTGTCTTTTTTTTCGATGTTAATAAATTTCATAAATACGTGTATGCGTACGAATAATTTTTCCAAGTGTCGGAAATTTTATTTGAGCTGATACGTGATTTTATCCGTATCTGAAATGTGTTATATGGGTGTTCCGAATAAATGGACAAATCCCATAATAATTATTTTTACCCATCCTAATATTTATGGTAATACCCATTTTAATTTTGGGTAGAGTTATTTACCAGTTTTGGTACAAAAGTGAGAGTTTTTGGATATATTTTTGGTATTTTCTGGTATTTAATTTGGCTTATTGCTTCAAGTGGGAACCACCAAACCACTTTCAACCAATCAAATGAGAGCTTGGGGAGAGCATTGCCGGCAAACCTTTGAAAATTGGCCAACCTTGAGCACCAAACCCATTTTCTCCTTAATTCACTCCTCCACTCTCCCATTCCATTCAATCATTCATTCTCTCTTGCACTCCACACTCCTCCCATTCCCATCAGCTGATAGTGAGAGAGAGAAAGAGAGAGAGAGAGCTGCAAAGAAGGAAGAGAAAGAAGTCGCCGGAAAAGTCGCCGGAAGAGGAAGAACTCGCCGGAAAAGAAAGGAGGAAGAAGAAGAAGGCACGGGTGGAGGAACCAAGCAAGGAGAACCCCCAAAACAAAGCCTAACCGAGCTTCTTAACATCTAGGAAGGATTTACAGAGGTAAACAATCAACCAAATCCTTTCCATTCGATTCCTTGCCAAGTTTTTCAAGTTTTTCTTAGTTTTAAGCTCTTAAGCTTGTGGGTCGGATTTTTGGCGATTCTTGGTATTTTTGTTTGTTGTGATTGTTTGTAAATGTTGTTAAGAGACTATGTAAGCCATTAATAACATCAAAGTGGAACAAAAACGCAAGAAATCCTTACCTTGTCTTAATGGAGCAAGAACAATGGACAAAACATGGACTTTGGACGTTTGGACCATTTTAGAGGACTGTAGAGCTATGATTTTTTGTTTGTTAATTCTATTTGTTGCTATGGTGTTGTAGTTCAATGGGTTACGAAGCTAACCCAGTTGGAATGGACCAAAAAGGAGTTAAAACGAGTTCGTAGTAATGATTTTTGTAAAACATGTCAGGAACTCGAAGAACAGAGTATGAACTTTACACTTTGGCTTAGGATTTGACCATGTTAATGTTAATGGGTAGCTCTGCATTTTTGATATGTTGTAGCCCCATGAGTTAGGCGTCCATAGAGTTCGGAATGGACCAATTTGCTTGTGTATTGAAGGAGTTATGGAGGTTGGAGTGACCGGAGGTCGGAGTCGCGTTCTGGAAACAAACCCAGAATCCGGCTACTGCAGAATGGCACCGCAGCGCCACCCATATGCCCTGCAGCTCACGCTGCAGCGAGGGGCAAGTGGGGAAAAACCGGGACTCGCGCCGCAGCGTGAGGCCCAAGCTTTAAGGCTCACGCCGCAGCGTGAAGCCCGGTCATGGAGAAGACACGGGACTCACGCCGCAGTGTGAGGCCCAGTGCATGAGCTCGGCGCTGCAGCGCCAGCTCCGTGTTTGGGCCAGGTTGGGTTAGACAGACCGGGTCGGATCGGGTCGGACCTAATGAGCCCATTTCAGCAGGGTCCAACACTTATATTTTTCCTTGGATTAAATGATTAGACAGGTTAACTAAGCGTGTTTTGTTAAGCCCTAAATGCTTAATTATTTATTAAATGTCAACCAAATTAGTATTGTCTTAAGGCGGAAATTGTATAATCTAATTGCAATTTAGGCTTGGTTTCCAGGGGGCAATCAATGTGTTTTAATGATGCAGCGTCCGTTTTGAACCATTATTTGGAATGTGACTAATTGTTATGTAAACATGTACTTAATTGTGTAGGATATTAAGGAGCGTGTGTTATAATATTGTAGCAGCGCTTCAGGCAAGTTTCCTAACGCTTGTCTAACCATTGTGTTGGGCAAGTTTCCTTAACCCTACTCGAATTATATTTTGAGCAGGTTTCATATTTTATACAGGTTGTATATTGTTGCAAGTTTTCTTTACCCTAACTCAATTTAATATTGGGCAGGTTTTTCTCAATCGCACAACTTTCATTTAATGTGCGAGTTTATTCATTTATTGAGCAATCATTCTATATTATTGCACGTTTCCTAACTCAACTCGAGTTATCATATTTCAATTACGGTTAGCGGTTTAATTGTTGTTGATTACTCCGCATTAAGGATAATTATTGATATTCGCACATTGTGCATTTGAATTCGAAATATGTTGTTGGGCGGTGAAACATAAATTCTTCATTTATGAACTGTTTAAGGGAATAGTTTACGCCAATTGTTTCGGCTAGACATGTACAGGTTAATATTTTAAAAGCTATCCAAACCGATTGTCGGTGCGGATTCTTAGACTGAGAGAGCAACCCTTATTAGGGGATTATAATGTGTCGGTTATACGATGCAGTCAGAATTAAATGTTATGCATATACATGGTGTACAAGAGGCTGATCCCCTCGAGTACAACTGACGGGGCCAGGTTTTAAAAGAGTTAGTTGAATGATTGACTCTTTGGCCAAAAGTTCATGGTCGGTTGGACCACTCAGCAGTAAATAATCATTATTCATTGTTTCATTTGGACTTTGATTATGTCATTTCAGCTATTTCATCAATGTTCATAAATTGTTGATCTATGCAGCTATTATTCTTATTCATTCATGATATATCTCCTTTATTCATTTTAAACTTGTTGAGCAAAGTAGTTGCTCACCCTTGCTATATCATGAACCTATTGCAGTTAAGCCGGGGAGTTCCAAAGCGGACAAAGGCAAAGGAAAGCTTAAGGAATAGTTATATGTACTATCTCGTTATGTAATCGTGGAATAGTTTTGTATTATTAATGTATTCTGCGATGTATTTATTTAAGGTTATAGACCTTAGGACCATAGTAAACCTTTTGTAATTAACAACATATGTTTATTTATTCCGCATTAGTTAATTTATGTTGTTTAGAGGTGTATGGATGTATTTTATCGTGAGCACCAGATTCGAGGTATTGGTACCTGAATTTGGGGGTGTCACACATGTTCTATGCCATGTAGACTCCAACCTAGAATCATTAGATCATATAATCAGTAACTAGCATGAAAGTTATTAACGGTCAAACATGGTTGACCGACCATGACCAAAGAGTTTCTGGGTTACCCAGAAACTCAAGAACAACCTCAACAAGCTAGTTTGACCACGATTTATCTAGCCTCAATTGATGTTGGTTAAGCTTAAATTTCATATGTCGTTATACCTTGTCATGCCTAGTATAACAACAAACAAAAATCAAACCCAAATCATTAACCAATTGGAAATTATTTGCGGTCAAAAGTCCCAACTCGACCATGACCGGCTGTTCTTCATGAAGAACACCTTTAGTGACAAAAATTCATAACTTAACCCAAAAACCTAGAAATCCTTTGAAGACTGTCGCTAAAGCCTTTAGCGACGGTTTTAAATAAAATTTAATAAAAATAATTATATAAATTATATAAAATAATAAATAATTATTAAATAATTATTAAAAATTCATAAAAATATTTGAAAATTCATTTTTAAATTATAAAAATTTATTTTTAAATATTTTTATATATTTTTGATATATTATTTAATTTAATTAAATAATAATTAATAATTATAATAAATCATTAAATAATTATCTTAATCATTTATAAATGATATTAAATCATTAAATAATTATATTAATTCTTTATAAATGATATTAAGGTAAATAAAATTATTATATATAATAATTAAATAAAATATTAAATATTTAAATATTATAAATGATAAATAAATCATTTAAATAATATATTAAGTATTTAAAAAATGTTATAAATGATAATTAAATCATTTAAATATCAAATTAAGTTTTGAAAATTATTATAAGTAATAAATAAATTCTAAAAATATTATTAATGATAAAATAAGTCATTTATATAACATAGTAAATGTTTTAAAAAGATTCTAAATGATAACTAAATCATTTAAAAATATTCCTAAGCTTGTAAAATTATTTAAAAATATTTTCAAGCTTATAAAAATTATTTAAAAATAATATTAAGGTTCTAAAAATATTATAAATGATAATTACCTTATCTAGACTAATAATTAGACTTCCAAATGAAGTTTTATCGAACAATTTATGTGTTTAGCCATTAAGGATGCGACCGAGATACCGAATCAACGTCAAACCTTAATGAAACTTGTTTAGATTAGCGCGATACATGTTTATATACGTGCTAACGCTTATTATTGGTATACGTAGACTACGTGCGTTGACCGATCGTACTAAATTATAGTGAGCTACGCTAAGGCAAGTATCCCGAACTTGTTTACTTTTGAGCAAGTCTCCCAACTTTGTTATATTTAAGCAAGTATTATACATCTTGCTATCAATTATTGTGAAGTTATTGCTTCTTGTTCAGCATAACTTAAGAAATGAATCATTATTCATATATTGTTTATTCGAGCGTAAATTGTTGTGTCAAACCAAATTGTTTGGTAAGACATCTATACTGAGTAAATGGAAATGCCTTCATAGGAAGCCAATAAATGTCGATAATATATTGACCACAAATGGTAGGATGATATGCATACTCCTAGGATATTGGTGAGGCTGATCACCTACCAGATATCCAAAACTCAAATGGTTCTAAGTCTTTAAAGACTGATAGAACTAAATGAAATATATGGTTCTTATACAGAACTCTCAGTATACATTATTGACATCTTTCAAATCAAACACATGGTGTTTACATTGGAAATGAACTTGTTGAGCATTTGTAGCTCATTCTTGCGCATATCTTCTTTTGCAGTTGTAAATGGTAATCCCGGCACATCTGGGGTCGATAAAGGGAAAGGACCTGTTAAATAGTTTCATTACTGTTTTGAATACTCTAAGTCTTTTAATGACTTTTGTTGTAATTACTTAGTATCGAGAATGATGTAACCAAACCAAATGATATGTATGATATTATGATCCTTTATTTCACCGAATGCGTTATACTCTGATCTTTACTTTCTTTAGCATAGTTGTACTAAGGAAATACAGTATCTATACGAACTATACATCTGGATGAGGGTATTTGAATGATATTGAGAGTTCTATAAGCTCTGGGGTTATACTTAATGAGCGCCGGTAAGGTACCATCTTTACCGGAATGCGCCCCTCCGTTCTATGGACAATCTTATCATTAATACTGTGAATGTCAGATAGATAGGAACTATTGATATGAAAGAGATATCCACAAGATATGAATCTATACATCCAAGTGAGGGTATCCAAACACGGATAACGTTCTGACGAGAACTATTATCTGTTATGGGATACTGTGAACCTTGGATAGATAGGAGTCATATTTTATTGAATATTTACAGTTGTATAGTTCCACGTGAGCACCAGATCTGCTACAGGGGAGTGTAGAGATTTGGGGGCGTCACAAGATGGTATCAGAGCTGTAGATTATAGCTCTAAGGTAGTTGGGAAATACCTTAGGATATAATCTTTGAGTCCGTAAAATACTTAATACACATAAGATAACCTTAAAAGCCTTATATTTTGTGTAAACTTGCTTCATTATAATACTAAACAAGTAAAATTCTTTTGTAGGATGGCAGACCCAGATTGGGGAGATGGTTTAGGGGAGATAGATTCACAGGTGATAGAGCTTGAGCAGGGCAGTAATCCTGAAGGATAAGAAGTTCAATATAACTTAGAATTCCATGATGCGGTAGCAATAGAACCTAATGAGGACACTGCAGAGGTTCATATTATAGAAGAAGGAGCATATGAGGAAGAACCAATATGGAGGGATATACTAGAAGTTCGAAATCAATCTGTAGAAGAGTTAGAAGAAGGAAACCCAGAGGAGGAAAACCTACTAGAACAAGCCCAGATGGAAATACATACCTTAAACAATAGGGTGACATATGTGGAAGAAAGGTTGGAGAATGAAGGACGATTGAATATCCGACTTCAGACACTGTTATTAAGAAAGGAAAGAGAAAGATATCAAATCCAAGCAAGGCTTGATAGAACTAATAAAGAATTTCGTGAAACACTTGTGGATCTGGATAAGCTAATAGAGGATTATCCCGTAGAGAATGGAAAGACTGGATACGACATCAATAGGTGGGTGGTATCCAATATGCTGTGTGATGAGTATCATAAGATTAAGCTTTAGATAAACCTGGTCACCAAAGTATGTATGTAAATAGTAGTATCTAAACTACTTTACCCAAGTTTTGCGAAACTGGTTTGGGAATGCTAGTAGTACTTATATAAACTACTAGCCGAATATGTAAACCTTCTGTATGAATATACAAATTATGTTTGAACAATATGTGCATTACATACTTGTAATTATATTAGTTTTCTTACTTATATAGCTTAACGCCGCTTGAAAGAAGATCATATACATTAGTAGAGGCAGAAAATAGAGAAGTAAACCCAACCCAACAGTTAATAAATTTAGATATACCTTGTAAGAGTAGAAATTACAAATCAAGAAATAATTCCCGTTAGAACCGTATATAGAAATTGTAACATAGAAATTAAGGGACATAAGTTTCTTGTGAACCTCATTCTTATACAGCTAGGGGAATTCGATATAATCTTAGGCATGGATTGGTTGGTTAATCATAATGTCGACGCCGGGTTTTCTCTTTCTCTCTTTTTTTTTGGTCTTTTCCAATTTTAGCCTTTTGATTTAGATGACGTTTGGAAAAGGTCGGCATTGATGTCGACGGGGTTTTGAAAGATCGTTTTTTATGATGAGCCAATTAACCAGAGTCGCCAGTTGGTATATTTGAAATGGATGTACCAACTCATCCGAGTTTTCGTTTTTTATAAATCGCTGGCTCATGTGTGACTACTCCGAATTAATTGGTCTGCGAATCGAGATTCATAGAGTTCGGGGGCTTGCTTAAGTGAGGGGAAGGTGTTAGGCACCCCTCGACTTCCGTGAAACACGGTTACCGCAATCTTGATGCTTTCCTATCCTTTAATTCATGAAATGTGTGTGTGCGCGCGCTTGTGTGTGGGTGTGTGTCTATGTGAATGTTGTGGTGAGTTTGTATGAAAGAGGCATTTGGATTTTAGGGAAAATCGTGTTTTAATTTGAGTACGCTTCGGAATGTCTTTTCGATGTACCCGAGAAAGCTTTATTCTTTATGAGAAAGGTTTGATTTTAGTTGTCCAAAACTATGGGATTTTCATTAAGTGTCGTTTTAACAAAAAACAAGAGTTTTAAACCTTCGTCAAAATAGGAATCGAGATCTATACGTTGCTTTCATAAAATGATGGGCAATTTCTAGGATCTCTTTCACCCTATGCACAAAGATTTAATAAAACGTCAATTATTTATAAAATCATTTCGTGTGTTGTTTTGGAAAACGATTTTTTTCTTTAGCTTTCTCGTTATATAGGAATCGACATTCATTAACGTTTCTCAAATTTTAACCTCGTGATTCTAATATCCTACTTTGATTGATTTTATGAAAATCTTATCATTTAGCTTTGAAATCAATTTCGTGTCGTAAATCAAATCAAGCATTAAAATGCGTTGGGGCTATTCATGGGCATGTAAGCCATCAAAATAATCCCAAACGCCTACAATCACAAGTTCCACTAATATGGGGCCTTAAATCCGATTCTCGCTTTGGCGTCGTTTTTAAGGCCCGACGGTTACACGTTACAAGGAGGCTACATCCTACCCGCTATATACATCAAGACATGTCCATCATCGGATTTGGACCACGGGGTCGCTTTCCTAGGCTCACAACCACGATTATTACATACTCACAAATCAAACATTACAATAAATAACCAACGCGGAAATTCTAACAATATCACGACATCCTAAATAGCAAATTAAAGGAACCACAACCAATACATCTCTTATACAACAAACAAGAAATCAAAACATGAATATCATCGGGTTATTAAGAAGAATTTTGTTCCAATGGAACCCTCGCAAATAATCCCTAATTCATTGTTCAATAAGATACATGAAAATTATATCTAATTTACCCAAATCAATAGGACATGAATTGCTAGAACAAATAGAAATTTTCACCTTGCAATTGATCTCAAATGGATGTGAACTTGTGTATTTGAATAGGATAAATGATGTATTTGATACAATCAAACTCAAAAGAATTAATTCCACTCTTTTTTCCTCTTCTTTCTCCTTATTTTGTTGCAAAATCTAGCTATTTTCTCTCTATTTCCGTATTTTTTTGCTGCTGCAGCAGGAATTCTTCTTCTTCAAAACTGCTGAACCCCCTGTATGCTGCGCCGAAGCTGGCTTAAATAGGCTGGCCAGAGCCAGCCTCTATCTGCGGCTGGCCGCAGATGGCTCTGCGGCTGGCCAGCTGGCCCGCCTCCCAGCGCACGCAGCTGCTGAGTGCTGATTTCCCGGTTTTTGTGCAGGCGCTCCCACTTGGCCGCAGATCTATCCGCGGCGGGCGGGCGTGACTTTCTCGATTTTCGTGCCACGCCTCGATTTTCGTACCGCAACGTCGGTTTTCGCTGACAGGCTCGTGTTCCGCAGTCCGGAAACTTCCGGGAGACGTGCCACCTCATTCGGAAATGCCTGCCTCGGACGGTCATGCTGTCACGTCGACTTGGGCTGCCCAAATCATTGCGGCGGGACCGGGCGCTCGCCCTTGTGCCCGCTCCTTTGCTCCCGCAAGCTGGTTCAATTGACGATTTCGCCCTCCTGTCACGGTTAGTAGAAGGAAACGCAAAATTTGGGTGTCTACAGCTGCCCCTCTTTATCATGTTTATGAAATGATAAATGAAATGAACAGGATAAAGAATAGACACTCGATGCATGAATGACAGTGTGTAAGAAATGACAGTGCATACATGACGCCTCACACATATAGCTTATGATGCAACATAAGATGCAATGCATGCAAGACATTCGTAAGAGTGTCAATGTATCAACCCCTTGACCGTGTTTGTTAGTCGTAGGGTTCACTCTCTCAATCTATCGTCTCGTTCGGGGCCGGGTATCGTCGCCGGTCACCCATCTCGTAACCCCCGGTTATCGTCGCCGGTTGGTTATCTTGTCGGAGCCGGTTATCGTCGCCGGACATCCATCTCGTGATCGCCGGTTATCGTCGCCGGTCGATCGTCATGTCGGGGCCGGGTATCGTCGCCGGTCACCCATCTCGTAACCCCCGGTTATCGTCGCCGGTCGGTTATCTATCGGAGCCGGTTATCGTCGCCGGACATCCATCTCGTGATCGCCGGTTATCGTCGCCGGTCGATCGTCATGTCGGGGCCGGGTATCGTCGCCGGTCACCCATCTCGTAACCCCCGGTTATCGTCGCCGGTTGGTTATCTTGTCGGAGCCGGTTATCGTCGCCGGACATCCATCTCGTGATCGCCGGTTATCGTCGCCGGTCGATCGTCATGTCGGGGCCGGGTATCGTCGCCGGTCACCCATCTCGTAACCCCCGGTTATCGTCGCCGGTTGGTTATCTTGTCGGAGCCGGTTATCGTCGCCGGACATCCATCTCGTGATCGCCGGTTATCGTCGCCGGTCGATCGTCATGTCGGGGCCGGGTATCGTCGCCGGTCACCCATCTCGTAACCCCCGGTTATCGTCGCCGGTCGGTTATCTATCGGAGCCGGTTATCGTCGCCGGACATCCATCTCGTGATCGCCGGTTATCGTCGCCGGTCGATCGTCATGTCGGGGCCGGGTATCGTCGCCGGTCACCCATCTCGTAACCCCCGGTTATCGTCGCCGGTCGGTTATCTTGTCGGAGCCGGTTATCGTCACCGGACATCCATCTCGTGATCGCCGGTTATCGTCGCCGGTCGATCGTCATGTCGGGGCCGGATATCGTCGCCGGTCACCCATCTCGTAACCCCCGGTTATCGTCGCCGGTCGGTTATCTTGTCGGAGCCGGTTATCGTCGCCGGACATCCATCTCGTGATCGCCGGTTTATCGTCGCCGGTCGATCGTCTCGTCGGGGCCGGGTATCGTCGCCGGTCACCCATCTCGTAAACTTTTCACTTCAACACGTCAAATGGTTGCAAGGGAGCAAGGTGGGACCCACCAGGGCCAGCCGCAGATGGATCTGCGGCCAGCCGCAGATGGATCTGCGGCCAGCCGCAGATACATCTGCGGCCATGATCGGGCCTTAAATCCAACGCGGCTCCTCCAGATCTGTCACTTTCAACTTGTGATTCAAAGAGATTTCTCTCGATTTTTCTTGTTCGCAAGGGCTTTTTGTCGATTTTTTTCAACTTTCCTGCAAAAAACTGTTCCGGTAGGATTGATCTACACGCTACAGGTAACACTTTGACCGGTCACTTTTCAATTTCGTCAATGTTTTGCTATACATTTGACTATTTGCATGTTTAGAGATAAAATGTATGCTTTACAATGCTATGTAATGTACCATCATATATACATGCTATGTATCAACTATGTGAGTCCTATTTATGTTCATGAGGCGGTCCCACATATTGTTATTCCTTTTCTGCAATAAAATCATGCATTACATGCTGTAATTACATATATGAATGCTGTTTGAGGCTTTGATTGATGGAAAACACGCTTGGCTTATGCCTGGGATGTTCAATTTACAAACGGAACTCTGCCGATTTTTTTTTTTTTTTTTTTTTTTTTTTTTTTTTTTTTTTTTTAAGCATGCATCATGTTGCATTAATCATATGATGAGGCTAGAAATTTAGAAATGTTCATTACATAATTTTAAAAGGAAACTTACCTTCTTTCTCGCCCGTTCTATTCCAGCTATGGATCGTGATGCGCCCAGTAGCTCCTCCGCCTCTCGGACTTCGGGTGTTCGCCGTCGTAGGGCTGCACCCACTCCTGTTCCTCCTCGGACCCGTCAGGCTCGTCGTTTGACGGAGGCTGTTATTCGTCCTGGTCCTCCGGACGTTGAGGAGGCTGTTCCTCCGGAGGTCGCGACAGAGGGGCCATCCTCCAGCACACCGGCTCCATCTACTCATCAGGCTCCTTCTGGCGCCTCTGTGCAGATACCCGATCTTTTGGGTCGGGATCTCAGTCGTCACCCCTCGGCATCTCTCGTGGCTAACGAGGTATATTTCAGCTCTATTCTGATTTCATTCTCAATTTCTCCATTCTCCTTTTACCCGGATTGACCCCTTGGTGATTGCCCCAGGTACCCGAGTTTACCCAGCCAAGGGGTAACTGGTTCAACATCTATTCCCTTTACGCGGCCCTGCACAGTGATTATCGGGCGATGGTGGACTCTTGGGGCTTCCGACATTTCTTCACTATCATCCCCCGCCAGTGCCCCTGGGGTTACATGAGGGCTTTATCCGAGCGATGGTTCCACCAGACGCAGTCTCTTCATCTCCTCGACTGCGAGGTCGTGTTGACCCCATGGGACTGGAGGTACATTACTGGCATTGAGTTTACCGGGTCCCGCGTCCCCTTGGATCTGGATATCACTCCTGTGGAGGTTCGAGCTTTGCTGGGCTTCGCTGCTGAGGACCGGGTCTTTAAGGCCCGTAGCATTCGATCTGGTGCCTTGGCAGTCGATGCAGTCGGGGGTCTCTATGCGCTGCCTATTCCAGCAGATCAGGGCACCAGGGACATTCTGCTACGACGCCTGTTCCTGACCATCATGAGGGGTTGTTTTCTGGGGAAACAACTCCTCCACCATTCATTTCAGCGTCGTAGGAGCGGTCAGAGATGTGGACCGCATCGGTGATTATGACTGGGGGTCATTCACCTTTGCCTATTTCCTCCACGGCATGCGTCTACGCTCAGAGGGACAGACTGATGCCTGGCTCGGCTTCTACCATTTTCTGTTGGTGAGTCCCCTCCTCCTCTCTCTTACTGTATTTCTTTTCCTTTCATCTCTTTTCTGTATTTGATAGTGACTCATGCCTTGCCTTGTTTCTATTCACAGTTCTGGGCTTACGAGCGGCTGCCATGTCTGAGGCCTATCACTACTCTGGGCCCGGACACTTATCCTCGGGGCCGGCGATGGCATCACAGCACTCTGGAGGAGGTCCCCGTGTCGGGCAGCTTTGCACATTGTCGTATTCAGCTGGAGTTGATCACGGCTGCCGACGTCGCCTGGATTCCCTACCTCTCCGATCATCTGACTGTGGGGTTTGCTGACGGGCATCCTTCCGGCCCGGAGTTCGAGCTTTCCACCCGTCGCCTCACTTTGCAGAGTGTTGGAGGCTGGGTGATGTATCTGGGAGAGCGCGCATTCAGATGCGTCACTGGAGAGATCCGCATCCCGCACTCCCTTTCCTTCACTACTTTCTGGCCGCTGGATTCTCAGCCTTCAGAGATCATGCTTGCCGGGGAGGATGGTCGGATGCTTTCCACAGGTCCCACTACGAGTGATGCATTCCGTACATGGTGGGTGCCCCGTACCATCGGTCCTCAGACTCGGGCCACTTTCTTCCTTGGAGACATGGTTCCAGGCTCGGTGACGATGACCGATTGGGCTGCCTGTGTTCGGACCCCTACCCACGCTGAGCAGATCGCCTCATTGACCCGTC
The DNA here is from genome assembly GCA_034770075.1 of Aralia elata. Taxonomy (NCBI): domain Eukaryota; kingdom Viridiplantae; phylum Streptophyta; class Magnoliopsida; order Apiales; family Araliaceae; genus Aralia; species Aralia elata. The sequence goes on from CM068385.1 coordinate 41,172,974, forward strand.
AGGTAGATCAGTTGTCGCTGTTTATTCGAGGGTTGGGCCGGGCCCCGGAGGAGGCTTACACCTACGATCCTGACGGTGCCGGTTATGATGCAGGCCCGAGTTCATCTGATGCCACAGCGCATCCCTACATCCCTGATATGAACTTTGGTCCTCCGAGCTCGACGACTCCAGGGGATCAGTTCGAGGATCCTGCTTTCATAGATGATACTGATTTTATTTAGACCAGGATAGGATAGGGTCTTTTGTATCGGCACCTGCTTAGATTTCTTTTTCATTCATGCACTATGTACTGAACTCATTTATTTATTTACGCACAGTTCTTTTTCATCTCTATGGAATTCACCTGTTTCATATTAACTGTATGATGCATGCTTTTATTTATGGATAGAGAATGACCCCTGTACAGTCTTTTTGATACTATTTTTTCAGATGTCGTCCTCGGATGTCGTGACTCGTTTGGATTCCATTCCTCCCACAGGGTTGGTCGGCAGCCTCTTCCGCTGGTTGGACAGTTTACTGCCGGCAGACAGGATTATCGCAGATGGTCTTTTGGGACATTCTTGGTCCTTATTAACCTTCCAGGTGCCAGCGGGCTTTGTGGATGGTCTTCTGAGCCATTGGGCCCCTGCCCGTCAGGTGTTTAGGTTTGGGACAGTAGAGCTGACCCCCACCCTTGAGGAGTATGCTCGCTTCACCGGTTTGCCCTTGGATGGTCCCTGTGCTAGGGTTACTGTTGGTTCCATGCGCCGTCAATTCTTGACTTTCACCGGTTTGCGGAGGGCTGTCTTATTACCGGTAACCACGTCAGACCATATGGTTCCTCTTCAATTCTTGATTGACCGATTCGGCTCACCTGACAGTTTCCGTCTTTTCCTCGGTGATTTTTCCGTGTCCGAGGAGCGCTGGGATGCCTTGAGAGTGGGCGCTCTGATGGCCTGTGTCATCTCAGTTTTGTACTTGCCTGCAGGATCCGATCATTTGGACATGCGGATTGTTGCGGCCGTTAGGGCCCTTCAGGAGGATCACACCATTCTCCCCATGATATTGGCGGATACCTATATGTCGGCCACATACTGCCAGTCCTTCCGAGGGAGATTCTTCAGAGGGAGTTCGACCTTATTGTACATGTGGTTCACGAGTCATCTTAGTCCCATCGGCCATTTCCGTCGCCAAGGGTTTTGCTTCAGCCATGACATAACCACGCAGTTTTCGCTTCGTCCTGCGCGTTGTACTGATGTGGCCTCCTGGACATTATTTTTGTCTATCATTGAGGACCCCTTTCATCTATTGGTTTACTCGGGCTATTGCTCCTTCATGAGCTTCTTGACTCATGTGCCTGGCATGGATTTCATTCCCATTGCTGGGTTAAGGGGCGTGACGACCTATCATCCCCTGGCGGTTATGGGGCAGTTCGATCAGACACAGGATTTACACCCCTTTGCGGGTGCAGCCGCATACCGATTCCTTATATCATCCTGTACAGAGAGGGATCTATCGCAGGTATACGAGCTTTGGGATCGCAGGATCTTTGCCGAATATAGTGCGAGCTGTCACATCCAGACATTTGCCTACGTACAGTGGTTGCGTGGAGACCTGGATTCGGCTAGTTTGAGTCGGACTGGGGCCTTTGATGACTCTGGAGTGATTTTCACCGAAGATACCACAGACCATTCTATTTCAGCCAATTCTGCCCCGAGTCGGGTCGCTGAGGATTCTCGGCTCCGCCTGGCCCTGATTACTACTGAAGCCGAGAGGGATGCCGCCCTTGCCGAGAGAGATGAGGCCCTTCGGGCTAGAGATGCTGCCATTGCTGATAGAGAGGCCATAGTATTTCAGACCATGGCAGTGGTAGATGCTCATTTTGGGACTGTCAGCCGAGCTACTGCTTTACTAGATCGTATTGATATGATGGGGCAGCAGATTGCAGGAGATGCTGATGCTTCAGATCTATCCACCACCCTGTCCATCCTGCTTCGGCTAGTTTCAGATTTGTAGATTATTTTATTTTCCTGCATAGACTATGTTGGTTTCATCAGTTATTGAAAGATAAATCTTGTAATAAAACGACTTATATATATATAGACATGCATTTAAATTTAGTCATTTTCCCCTTTTGTCGTATCATTGCCCTCCATTGGATCATCACTTTATCCAACTGACCATGATTTTGACATTTCGCCTTCTTTCTTTCCTCAAGACTTGATGGAGATCTGACAGATATTGCCGCACACCTTTTGATTTCGTCGGATTGAATCTCAGATTTTGGATAACTGTGTGGGTTGGATCAAGGTATGTACTCTGGAATGAAACTGGTTAGGCAGTTGGTTTCGGGAAGGTTTTGAGGGTGTAGGAAGGTTTTATCTGGCTATCGAAAATTGGTTTTGGTTGGGGAAAGGATTATTTTTAAAGGATCGGACCGCGCCATGATGGCTGCCTACGTACCCCCACAAGTTGGGAGATCAGGTCCTACGTAGTTCGCTGTCAGGGGAAAAAGTAACTGATGATTTAAGCGTAGAACCGCTTCACCGAGTCAGAATTGAGGGGTTGTGGAAATACCTCACCATCCATTTCTTGCAATATGAGGGCCCCTCCGGATAGTACCTTCTTGATCACAAATGGCCCTTCCCAGTTCGGGGCAAACTTCCCCCTGGCCTCGTCTTGACAAGGCATGATTCTTTTCAACACCAAATCGTTTTCCTTGAACTTCCGAAGTCTTATCCTTTTGTCATATGATCGGGAGATCCTCTGTTGATATAGCTGACCATGCCAAATGGCAGCCACCCTCCTTTCATCAATCAGGGCCAATTGGTCGTATCGACTTTGCATCCAATCCTCCTCGCTTATCTGAGCATCGATCACTATTCTGAGGGACGCCATCTCAACTTCAACTGGCAGGACAGCCTCCATTCCATATACCAAGGCGTAAGGGGTTGCTCCCGTAGAAGTACGCGTGGATGTTCGGTATGCCAGCAGGGTGAGGGGTAACAGATCCGGCCATCCCCGATGATTAGCAGACATTTTCGCCATGGATCTTCTTGATGTTCTTATTGGCCGCCTCCACTGCCCCATTCATTTTGGGACGGTAAATGACGGAATTGAGGTGCTTTAATCTTGAAACTGGTCACACAGTCCCTTCATGAGGGCGTTGTTTAAATTCTTGGCATTGTCGGAGACCACAACCTCAGGTTGCCCATATCGGCAAATGACATTATTCCTGATGAAGCTGACGATGACCTCCTGAGTTACTTTAGGGAAAGAAGCTGCCTCTACCCATTTGGTGAAATAATCGATCATGACGAAAATGAACCGGTGCCCGTTGCTTGCTTTGGGCTCTATTGGTCCGATTACATCCATTCCCCACATTGAAAATGGCCATGGGGAGGTCATACAGTGCAGTTCATGGGGAGGCGTATGGATCACATTACCGTGCGCCTGACATTGATAACACCGTTTGACATGATCCTCGCAATCGGCCCTCAGCGTCAACCAATAATGCCCTGTCCTCAAAATCTTTTTGGCAAAGCATCGGTCCACTCATATGGGGCCCACACACTCCACCATGTATTTCATTCATAATCTTTCGGGCCCGTGCTTCATCTACGCACTGCAACAGTCCCAAACCCGGCATCCCTTTTGTAAAGTTAAACGCAACTCAGGAAAAACTTCATCGCCATCTTTTGAATTCTCAACCTTACAGTCCGATTTGCCTGATCGGTAAGGTATCTGTCTCTCAGATATTCCCTTATGTCGTGAGACCAGGTCTGCCTTGTCATCACCACCTCGTTTGTTAACACTGCCACTTTTTCCTCCTATGCCGGGGCATTCTTTACGGTGATCTCAATCTGTGGACTGTCCCTACTCTTGATCACGTGGATTAAGGAAGCCAAAGTCGCCAACGCATCGGCAAAATCATTTCGTCCCCGAGGAATATGGCGGAAGGCGATATCCTCGAACTCTTGCATAAGCTGGGCGACACACCGATGGTATGGAAGTAACCGAAGCTCCCTAGTGTTGTATACCCCAATTGCTTGTCTGATTACCAATTCTGAATCCCCGAACACCGCTAGTCTTTTTACTCCCATGTCACGGGCCAATCGGAGTCCCAAGATACACCCCTCGTATTCAGCGGTGTTGTTCGAATTGCTGAAACGAAGTTTAGTGGCCACGGGGTATTGTTCTCCGGTGATAGAGACTAGGACCGCTCCGGCTCCTACCCCCCCGGCATTCATGGCACCATCAAAATACAGCTTCCAAAATTGTCCCTCGTCATCACACTTTTCGTGCGATACCCAAAATATATCCTCGCCCGGAAGAGGAGTTTCTAAAGGCTCCGTCCCTCCTGACGGGGTTTCTGCCAACTGATCTGCAATTCCCTGCCCTTTCATGGCCTTCTGGGTCACGTACACCATGTCAAACTGTTGTAAGATTAACTGCCATCTGGATAATCGACAATTCAGCATGGGCCTTTCAAAAATATATTTTAGGGGATCCATTCTTGATATCAGGTACGTTGTATGCCCATGGAGGTAGTGCTGTAATCTCCCTGCAGCCCAGGCCAGAGCACAACAGGTCTTCTCAATGGGAGTGTAATTCTGCTCACATTGGCTAAATCTTTTGCTGAGGTAATAGATGGCCTGCTCTTTTCCCGCCTCATTTTTCTGTCCCAACATACATCCCATCGCGATGGCATTTACCGATATATACATAAACAGAGGGATCCCATCCTTCGGGGGTACCAGCACTGGTGCCTCCGTCAACTGCTTTTTAATGGTCTGAAAAGCCCTCTGACATTGCTCATTCCACTCTTGGGAAACCCCTTTTCTTAACAGTTTGAAAATGGGCTCACATGTAGTCGTCAAGTGGGATATAAAACGGCTGATAAAGTTTATCCTTCCGAGGAATCCCCTTATCTCCTTCTCTGTGCGAGGTGCTGGCATATCCACAATGGCCTTAATCTTTGCTGGATCCAACTCAATGCCCCGATCACTAACCAGGAAACCCAAGAGCTTGCCCGACTGTACTCCGAAAGCGCACTTGGCTGGATTGAGTTTCAAATTATACTTTCTGAGCCGATCGAATAGCTTTTTGAGATGGGTTATATGATCAGATTCTACCTTCGATTTCACAATAATGTCATCCACGTAGACCTCTATCTCCTTGTGCATCATATCGTGGAACAAGGCCATCATGGCTCTCTGATAAGTAGCCCCTGCATTTGTGAGACCGAAAGCCAGTCGTCTATAGCAGAAAGTGCCCCAGGGGGTGATGAATGCGGTCTTTTCCCGATCTTCCTCCGCCACCATTATCTGATGATATCCCGCAAAGCAATCCACAAAAGAATACATTTCGTACTGGGCTGTGTTATCTACCAGGATGTGTATGAAAGGCACCGGGAAGTTATCCTTGAGACTGGCCTTGTTTAAATCTCTGTAGTCTACGCATACCCTCACCTTTCCTCCAGGCTTAGCCACCGGGACCACATTGGATAACCATTCAGGATAAGTGGATACCATAATGATTCCCGCCCTGAACTGCTTGATGATCTCTTCCTTCACTTTTAAGCTCCACTCAGGTTTCAACTTTCTTAGTTTCTGCTTGACAGGCCTGAAACCCTCCTTGATGGGTAATCGGTGCACCACAATGTCGGTGGACAATCCGATCATATCTTCGTGCGACCAGGCAAAGACATCCTCATATTGTCTTAGTAACTCAATTATTTCTGCTTTTTGGCTGGGGTTAAGGTCTGTCCCTATCTTGAGTTCTTTTGGATTGTCAGGGGTTCCAATATCAACGGTGATGGTTTGGTCCAAGTTGGGTTTGGGTTTATCCTCGACCCATCCTTTGATCTCATCAGGTGCGTCGTCGTAATCTGTCTCGTCTTGTTCAATGCCCATTAAATCGAAATCCAGCTCAATGTCAAAATCATAATCATCATTCAAATTTGAAGGACCATCTGTTAGGCAAGGATTACTCAAATGGGTACACCTGACATGAAACAAAATACTTGTCATATATAAATCATTTTTTCACGACGATCGCAATTTCAAATAACACGAAGAAGAAGAAACGACACAATTATGCAGAAATAAAACAACAACAAAATAAAACTTCTTCATTCCCCCATCCTCTAGGGTTAACCACCCTGACGTCGAGCTTTTACCCTTGTTTGGATATCACTGGTTTCTGGGTCCAATTATCGATGGTCAGGTCAGATGAAATGCGCTGGATAAAGGAGGGCCTCACATCGGACACCTCCCCGATGATTACGGATACGTCGCCTGCGTTCTCCTCCATACCCTTTCCAGGAATAAACAGTCCTGCCCAATCGATGACAGGCACAACTTGTTGGGCTCCCGGTGGTATGACAATATTCGTCCCCTCCTTACTGCTTGTTGATTGTCCGGGGATGTAGCATTTGGTTTCAAACTCTTTTGCGACCTCCTGCAGGAAACTTTCCCTCCGGGCCGACTCATTACGTGTGGGGGTTAACTCTTCATTCCCTGCCCCAATCACCGGCCTGCTGATCCCCTGCCCATTGTCGACTTTGGTCACTGGACTGCCGACTAGTCGAATCGGAGTCGCACCCTGACGGTGTCCCCGTTACTGCGCCCACATGGTATCCCAATCCTGCTTTGCCTATCTGCTGTGGTAGGTGGATGGGCTCGGTGATTCCCTGACTGCTTTTCCCTAGTCCCTGTCCAGGTTGGAAGTTCATTTTAATCATTTCCTTTGCCACAAAGGTGAGTTCCGGAGAGACCCTTGGTTTCACAGCTGGAGCCCCCAGGCATCTATAATGGGGAGTGCTAATCTCTAGTGCTTGAAAGTTGGCAGGCGCCGCTGACTCATCCACATTGATTACTGGTAGGCCACTCCTGAGAGGAGAAGGGTCATCACATTCGGCCGAGATTGTTACCAGATTCCCATCGATGATCAACTTGATTTGTTGGTGGAGCGTGGAGGGAACTGCCCCGGCCATGTGTATCCACGGCCTCCCTAACAGCAGGTTGTAGCTTGCCGTGATATCTAGAACTTGGAAGGAGATATCAAAAGTACAGGGCCCTATCTCCACTGGCAATTCTATCTCCCCGATGGTGTCCCTCCGGGATCCGTCAAAAGCCCGAACCACCACATGACTGGCTCGGAGGCGCTTGGGACTGATGTTCATTTTCTTCAGCGTGCTGAGAGGACATATATTCAATGCCGATCCCCCGTCGATCAGCACCCCATTCATGACATATCCTGAGGAGATTACTGCAATGTGTAGCGGTTTTCGGTGCCCCCTTCCCTCTTCGGGAATGTCCTCATCTGTAAAGGATATTGCATCGGTTTCCAATAAGTGGCCTACCAACCGGCCGAAACCTTCCTCACTAATTTCTTTGGGCACAAATGCCTCCTCCAGAACCTTCATCAGGGTTTTGCAATGCTCACTGGATGACAACACCAAATCCATGACTGATGTTAGGGTTGATTCCTCGTTTAGAATCTGGATCCCCCTCGTTTCTGGGTGATCCATCCTTTTCAAAAACTCTATGGCCCTTTCCTCGGAAACTTCTTCATTTTTTTTCTTTTGGCTCTCAAGGACTCGCCCGGGAAGATATAAGGGGTTCCCCTTGGTCGTCACGGAAGCACAACTGGCCGCTTCCTCGGGTATTCCCCCGTAATTCCAGGGTACAGTCTTCAGACTACTGATAGGGAGTTGTGGCCTTGCAGCAAAAATGATGGGCCTCGGAGCTGTCAACTTGATAGGTCCCTCTATGTTATTCGTACTTACCCCTATCAACTTGATGGGCGTTACCCTCACACTCCCATGGTCATGTATCACATTTATCATCTCCTCAATTTCCTGCACATAGTTCAACCTTGGCGGCCCCCCAGCCTCACTTGCCTCCGTCACATTGACTCCCCCCCCATCATGTCTTGGCAGGGGATTTGCCTTAACATTCGGGGAGTCCGGTTTGCTCCACCACAATTTCCCCGTTGTCGATCATGTTCTGAATTATATGTTTCAATGTCCCAACAATCTTGTGTATCGTGACCCGGGGAAACCCGAGTGATAGGCGCACCGCTTGCTTGGATCAAATCTCCTTCCCTTCGGGTCACTTGGGGGAGCCAAATTGATTATCTTCTTTTGGGCCACTAATACCGCTAATACTCGTTCAAGCGGCTCCCCGAGCGGGGTGAACACTCGGTTTTGCGAGGCCTCATATCTTCTTCGCCCCTCTGTCCTTTGATCTGTGAAGTTTGGCTGACGGGATGGCCCTCCCCTCTGTACCTGAACCGGAAGATGGCTTTCTGCTTTTCTGGATGACCCTTGTAGGATGAGGGAGACATCCTCTTCCTTCTTCTTTTGGACTCTCCGGGAAGTGCTGCCATAGTTTTCCATTCTGTATTTTGCTCAGGGCAGCAAGTAGCAGTTTCTAAAGCAGTAAGGTCCCGGATTTTACCCGATTTCAACCCCATGTCTACCATCTCTCCATGTTTAATCATTTCCGCAAAAGGTCTTCCAATTCCCGAGATGACCCTCTCATAATATGGTGCCTCCTGGATGTCTACAAAGGTCATCATCATCTCTGATTCGTTCATTGGGGGGGTTACCTGTGCGGCCATGCCCCTCATCGTTGGGCATATTCCCCTGAAGGACTCCCTAGGCTGTTTCTTAACCTTTTGTCCATTTGGTACCTGTCAGGGGCCATCTGGGCCTGAAAGCTGTATTGGGTCAAGAAGGTATGGGCCAATTCCTCCCAGTTGTGGGATTCGGGCGTTGTCGAGGCGGGCGTACCATATTCTTGCCTCCCCTGTTAAGCTTTTCTGAAATAGCTGCATTCTTAACCCCTCGTCTTCGGCATAAGACCCGAGTTCTCCAATGTAGATTTTCAAGTGTGTTATAGGGGTCTCCCTTTCCATTGTATTTTTCAAACTCGGGAACTTTGAACTTTTCTGGATATCTCGGCCCCGGGGAAAAACACATAAATCCGAGTTAATTAACCCTGCCCAGGGATCCTATGCCCTTTAGAGATTGGATGGTTTTCCTCCATGTGTTTTCATTTTTCTCCGAAGGTCGTCATTATCCCCCTCTTCTGGGATAGTAATCACTGTCCTGCTAGGTATGGGAACGGCCTTTGGGATGACTGGCTCGTCCTTGAGTCGGGGTTGGTCCTCTTTAAGTAAGTTTGTACCATTTTTAGGAGGATTCTGATCATCCCCCCTGGTGGTGGAAACATTATGCGATCCCTGGTTTACCCGGATCCTGTCTGATTAAGAACTGTTCCTTTAACATTGTGGCCATTTCCATCATCTGTCTTTTAAAATCATCAAAAACTCCTCCCGAGATATGGAATTATGGTTAGGAAGATCAGCCATTTTCAGCTGTAGAGGACCTGGGCTTTCTTAGACTGCGAACGGGTTTGAGGAGCAATCCTACAAAACAACGGTTCGAAGTTTAGTCCGGGGAAATGGAAGGATATGGATGCATGCAAAAAGCGGTAACTTTTTGTGCTTTGGGTTTTTTAAATCTTTCCCTGATTTAAAACAGAAAGTTAGTAGTCCTTTAGTGGCCATAACCAATGCTAAACATGCTTTATTATGCTCCCCCAACTATTCCCTGCAATTCACAGCGGTTAGTAATCTCCTTCGACATAGAAAAGGGATGTTAATGAATAATGAATGAGATCATGACATTTAGACATATAAACGTAAAAAGGCATGAAGAGACTTTTTCCTGCGTTGGGTTATTCTGAGGATGACCTATCCTAGGGTTACTCTCACGGGCTTTTTTCGGCATGAAGGTTCCCAAATCTTCGCAATCTACTCGTTTTGAGCCCTTTCGATTGGAGCGGATTTGAGTGGTGCGTTTCCTGAGCCATCTCCGGGGAGCAGCCCCATCGAGTCCAGTAATAAGCAACCGACAGGTTCGCCTCAGGAGGAGGTACTCTCTCAACATACATTCACATTCATCGTCCTCACCGTATGCAAATGATTTCTTTAAAGTAAAGCCATTCCATTCAATCATTCATTCATTGGACAACAACACACATTCGCACAACAAAAGTAAAAAAATCAAAATATTGCACACACACACACATTTTATGAATTTTAGAGGATAGGACAGCATCAAGATTTGAACGCGGCTTAAGCCCTCTAATGTTCCCCAGCGGAGTCGCCAGCTGTCGACGCCGGGTTTTCTCTTTCTCTCTTTTTTTTTGGTCTTTTCCAATTTTAGCCTTTTGATTTAGATGACGTTTGGAAAAGGTCGGCATTGATGTCGACGGGGTTTTGAAAGATCGTTTTTTATGATGAGCCAATTAACCAGAGTCGCCAGTTGGTATATTTGAAATGGATGTACCAACTCATCCGAGTTTTTCGTTTTTTATAAATCGCTGGCTCATGTGTGACTCCGAATTAATTGGTCTGCGAATCGAGATTCATAGAGTTCGGGGGCTTGCTTAAGTGAGGGGAAGGTGTTAGGCACCCCTCGACTTCCGTGAAACACGGTTACCGCAATCTTGATGCTTTCCTATCCTTTAATTCATGAAATGTGTGTGTGCGCGCGCTTGTGTGTGGGTGTGTGTCTATGTGAATGTTGTGGTGAGTTTGTATGAAAGAGGCATTTGGATTTTAGGGAAAATCGTGTTTTAATTTGAGTACGCTTCGGAATGTCTTTTCGATGTACCCGAGAAAGCTTTATTCTTTATGAGAAAGGTTTGATTTTAGTTGTCCAAAACTATGGGATTTTCATTAAGTGTCGTTTTAACAAAAAACAAGAGTTTTAAACCTTCGTCAAAAATAGGAATCGAGATCTATACGTTTGCTTTCATAAAATGATGGGCAATTTCTAGGATCTCTTTCACCCTATGCACAAAGATTTAATAAAACGTCAATTATTTATAAAATCATTTCGTGTGTGTTGTTTTGGAAAACGATTTTTTTTCTTTAGCTTTCTCGTTATATAGGAATCGACATTCATTAACGTTTCTCAAATTTTAACCTCGTGATTCTAATATCCTACTTTGATTGATTTTATGAAAATCTTATTCATTTAGCTTTGAAATCAATTTCGTGTCGTAAATCAAATCAAGCATTAAAATGCGTTGGGGCTATTCATGGGCATGTAAAGCCATCAAAATAATCCCAAACGCCTACAATCACAAGTTCCACTAATATGGGGCCTTAAATCCGATTCTCGCTTTGGCGTCGTTTTAAGGCCCGACGGTTACACGTTACAAGGAGGCTACATCCTACCCGCTATATACATCAAGACATGTCCCATCATCGGATTTGGACCACGGGGGGGTTCGCTTTCCTAGGCTCACAACCACGATTTATTACATACTCACAAATCAAACATTACAATAAATAACCAACGCGGAAAATTCTAACAATATCACGACATCCTAAATAGCAAATTAAAGGAACCACAACCAATACATCTCTTATACAAACAAACAAGAAATCAAAACATGAATATCATCGGGTTATTAAGAAGAATTTTGTTCCAATGGAACCCTCGCAAATAATCCCTAATTCATTGGTTCAATAAGATACATGAAAAATTATATCTAATTTACCCAAATCAATAGGACATGAATTGCTAGAACAAATAGAAATTTTCACCTTGCAATTGATCTCCAAATGGATGTGAACTTGTGTATTTGAATAGGATAAATGATGTATTTGATACAATCAAACTCAAAAAGAATTAATTCCCACTCTTTTTTCCTCTTCTTTCTCCTTATTTTTGTTGCAAAATCTAGCTATTTTCTCTCTTTATTTCCGTATTTTTTTTTGCTGCTGCAGGAATTCTTTCTTCTTCAAAACTGCTGAACCCCTGTATGCTGCCGAAGCTGGCTTAAATAGGCTGGCCAGAGCCAGCCGCAGATCTATCTGCGGCTGGCCGCAGATGGATCTGCGGCTGGCCAGCTGGCAACGCCTCCCATCGCACTCAGCTGCTGAGTGCTGATTTCCCGGTTTTCGTGCTGGCGCACCCACTTGGCCGCAGATCTATCCGCGGCTGGCGGGCTTGACTTTCTCGATTTTCGTGCCACGCCTCGATTTTCGTACCGCAACGTCGGTTTTCGCTGACAGGCTCGTATTCCGCAGTCCGGGAACTTCCGGGAGACGTGCCACCTCATTCGGAAATGCCTGCCTCGGACGGTCATGCTGTCACGTCGACTTGGGCTGCCCAAATCATTGCGGCGGGACCGGGCGCTCGCCCTTGTGCCCGCTCCTTTGCTCCCGCAAGCTGGTTCAATTGACGATTTCGCCCTCCTGTCACGGTTAGTAGAAGGAAACGCAAAATTTGGGTGTCTACACATAATGCAATGATTGACTGCCATCAGAAGCGTGTAAACCTATTGACTGCATCGAAGTCAAAGGTAGTGTTCAATGGTGGTTGTTCACCTAAACAATGTCGATGTCTGACGGTAAGGCAAGCAGAGAGATTGCTTAGGAAGGGTTGTACAGGTTATTTGGCGTATATAGTAGATACTCGAAAGGAAAGCGTAAAGCTAGATCAAATACCTGTAGTTAGGAAATTTCAAGATGTGTCTCTCGATGACTTACCAGGTTTACCTCCGGATAGGGAGATCGAATTTGTTATTGATCTTGCACCGGGTACGGTGCAAGTTTCCAAAGCACCGTACAGGATGGCACCAGTGGAGTTGAAGGAGTTACTTGTGCATTTACAAAAACTCTTAGATAAGAAATACATACAACCTAGTGTTTCACCTTGGGGAGCACCGGTGTTGTTTGTAAAGAAGAAGGATGGAACATTAAGGTTATGCATTGACTATAGAGAATTAAATAAGTTAACCATAAAGAACAAATATCCTTTACCACGAATTGATGATTTGTTTGACCAGTTGAAAGGGGCCGAACACTTTTCGAAGATAGACCTACGATCAGGTTATCATCAGTTAAAGGTAAGAAAAGAAGATGTACCGGAGACAACGTATAGGACACGCTATGGACATTATGAGTTTCTTGTGATGTCTTTTGGATTAACAAATGCGCCGACAGCATTCATGAACTTAATGAATAGAGTGTTTAAACCATGCTTAGATAATTTTGTTGTAGTGTTCATCGATGATATTTTAGTATACTCGAGAACAAAGGAGGAACATGCTGAACACTTAAGGAGTGTACTGGAGATATTACGAAAGGAACAACTTTATGCAAAGTTTTCCAAATGTGAATTCTGGTTGGAACGAGTCCAATTCTTGGGTCATGTGATTGACAAGAACGGAATCGCGGTAGATCCAGCGAAGATAGAAGCGGTTGTGAATTGGGAACAACCAACAACTCCAACTGAAGTAAGAAGTTTTCTCGGTTTAGTAGAGTACTATCGGCGTTTTATACAAGATTTTTCAAAAATAGCAACCCCGCTAACCAATTTAACTCGAAAGACGGTAAAGCACGTCTGGACAGATAAATGTGAAGAAAGCTTCCAAGAGTTGAAGAAGCGATTGAGCATGGCACCAGTGTTATCTTTACCAGATGATATAGGAGGCCTTGTTGTTTATAGTGATGCATCACACAAGGGGTTAGGATGTGTGTTAATGCAACATGGGAAAGTAATTTCATATGCATCAAGGCAACTCAAAGATTATGAGAAGAGGTATCCTACACATGATCTTGAGTTAGCTGCGGTAGTATTTGCCTTGAAAATTTGGAGGCATTATTTGTACGGGGAGAAATGTAAAATATATACAGATCATAAGAGTCAGAAGTATATTTTCACGCAGAAGGAGTTAAACATGAGGCAGAGGAAATGGCTAGAGTTGATAAAGGATTTTGACTGTGAAATCTTATATCATGCAGGGAAAGCCAACGTCGTAGCAGACGCGTTAAGTAGGAAGAATCAAGGGAAGTTAAACATGATAACCAATAACGAGGTACTAATAAAAGAGTTTGATAAACTCGAGATTGAGGTAAGGGTTCTAACTAACTCTACCTAGAAGTTATTCATTGTGGGGAGTAGTTCGACTTTGTTGGATAGAGTCAAGGAACTACAGGAGACTGATGCAGAGTGTCAGAAGTGTAAAACCGAAATAACTCATAAAAAGAATGACAAATTCAGAATAGACAAAGATGGGGTACTAAGGTACGAGGATAGAATTCGGGTACCCTCAGTACAAGAACTAAAAGATGAAATACTAAATGAAGCTCATAGTTCTAAGTTCGCCGTACATCCAGGTAGTACAAAAATATATAAAGATTTAGGCCGACATTTTTGGTGGTCTAACATGAAAAGAAAAATAGTAGAGTAGGTAAAGTAAATGTTTAACGTGTCAAAGGATTAAAGTTGACCACCAGAAGCCGAGTGGATTACTATAACCATTAGAAATTCCTTAGTGGAAATGGGAACATATTACCATGAACTTCGTAGTAGGTCTTCCAAATACACCGAAAGGTCAAAATGCCATTTGGGTAATTGTAGATCGTCTTACCAAGGTAGCTCATTTTTTTTTCCTATAAAAGTTGACTTCAGTCTTGAGCAGTTAGCCAAGCTTTACGTCAATGAAATTATTTCTAGACATGGAGTCCCTATTTCTATAGTATCAAACCGAGACCCACGATTTACTCCGAACTTTTGGACAAATCTGCAGAAACACTTAGGAATCTAGTTGAGATTAAGCACAACTTATCATCCTACAAACCAATGGCCAAAGTGAGAGGATCATTCAAACATTGGAGGACATGTGGCGAACTTGCTTCATGGACTTCCAGGGAAGTTAGGAAAGTTAGTTATCTTTGGTAGAGTTTACTTACAACAATAGTTATCATGCAAGCATAGGAATGCCACCATATGAAGCTCTGTACGGAAGGAAATGTAGGACGTCAAAGAAGTCACTGACAAATTGATAGGTACGCTTGTGAGATGTTATCCTTTTATAGATATGAGCCACAGGTTGGTATCATCGATAGAAACGAACAAAATCTACTGAATGAAGTGATACCTTCAGTCAAGGTTATTTAAGGAAATCAAAACATAGAGAAAACTACGTGGGACCTCGAGAGAAAAATGCGAGATAATTACCCGCACTTGTTTTTATAACCCATACCATAATTTCGAGGACGAAATTCTTATTAGTGGGGGTGAATGTAATATTCCGAACCCTAATAAGATTTGTATATGTAAATTATGTGTTTAATAAATGATTTTTCATGATCTGACTTTGTATTATGTGGTTGTGTATTTTATTAAACAATTAGGTCAACTAAAAAATTTTCGCCAAGCAGCTGTGTCGTGCTTAATCGGACAAAATGATTTGTCGTGCTTCCGGCGAATTCGCCGAGAAGCGTCTCGGCAAATTATTTTTGTAAGCTGCCGTGTCGTGCTTGGAAATGACGAAGTGCTTTGTTGTGCTTCAGAGTTAATATAATATTATATTATCTGATAAAAATCTAAAATAAGTTAATTAGGGTTTAGAATGTTAAACTGAATTAGAAACCCTAATTAAGAAACCCTAATTGGTAAAATTTATCTGAATTGGTCAATTAAAACCCTAATTACTGTACAAGAATCTTAATTGATATAATTAAGATCTAAATAATAAATCATAATATTAATTATGAATCATTGAACTTATATTAAAACTCTAATTGAAGATTAAAACCCTAATTGTAGAATTAAAAACCCTAAACCCTAATTTGAAATTCTAAAACCCTAATTTGATTTAATAACACTAAATTATGAAATGATAAACCTTAATTATGATATATTATCTTAATTAAATTATTACTAAACATGATTAAACATCCTAATCATGATTAATAAAAATCTAGGTTTAATTAGTAAGTAAATAAATCAAAAATAAAAGTTTAAATCAATCAAAATGGGATAAGAACACAAATCAGATATTTGATCAAGTCTCCAGCTCAAGTAGGTCATTAAGATCAGAAGATAGCAGCACAAGTCCCTAGGGTAGGATATTTTTGGAGGCAAAGTTTGGAAAATGACCTAAGAAACCCTAATTTGCCAATTCTATAAATAGGAGAGCAATCTGATCAATTGGCCATGAAAATTTTGAAGCTTAAACACTTAATAATCATACCATAGTAAGCCTCTGTAGTAGCAACATCAGATTAGAAAGAAAGAAATCAAAAATTCAACTAGAAAGGTATGAAATTCATTTTTTATGCTAGATCTTTAAGTTGTTAGTAATTTTATGTTTTAGATGTTTAGATATGTGTTTTAATATGTTAATAAGTGATCTGGGTTGGTTAAATAAGGATCCATAACATTTAAAAGGTCGAATTTGGTGAAAAATCCAACTGTTCTTGGCAGCCAAGAACAGTCTGACAAGGCTTTTTGTCAGAGATTTTTATCGGCTTAAATTGGTCGTTTGATCTGTTTTAAAGTTTGTATGTGTAGTATGCCATGTTATCTACAATATCCAATTGGTAGAATAGTAAAAAAATATCTAGGATGAAAGATATAAACGGTCAAAACCCGTTGACCGACCACGGGTGGCTGAATTCTGGGCAGCCCAGAAAATTCTAAGTGTTCTAGACAGCCGTCTGACAAGTTTGACCGGCTTCAATCTTGCTTATAGGATGTTTGTAAATGTTGTTTCTTGGATTGAACATGTTCTATGCCATGTAGACTCCAACCTAGAATCATTAGATCACATAATCAGTAACTAGCATGAAAGTTATTAACGGTCAAACATGGTTGACCGACCATGACCAAAGAGTTTCTGGGTTACCCAGAAACTCAAGAACAGCCTCAACAAGCTAGTTTGACCACGATTTATCTAGCCTCAATTGATGTTGTTTAAGCTTAAATTTCATATGTCGTTATACCTTGCCATGCCTAGTATAACAACAAACAAAAATCAAACCCAAATCATTAACCAATTGGAAAATATTTGTGGTCAAAAGTCCCAACTCGACCATGACCGGCTGTTCTTCATGAAGAACACCTTTAGCGACAAAATTCATAACTTAACCCAGAAACCTAGAAATCATTAAATAATTATCTTAATCATTTAAAATGATATTAAATCATTAAATAATTATATTAATTATTTAAAAATGATATTAAGGTAAATAAAATTATTATATATAATAATTAAATAAAATATTAAATATTTAAATATTATAAATGATAATTAAATCATTTAAATATCAAATTAAGTTTTGAAAATTATTATAAGTAATAAATAAATTATTTTAATAATAAAATAAATTCTAAAAATATTATTAATGATAAAATAAGTCATTTAAATAACATAGTAAATGTTTTAAAAAGATTCTAAATGATAACTAAATCATTTAAAAATATTCCTAAGCTTGTAAAATTATTTAAAAATATTTCCAAGCTTATAAAAATTATTTAAAAATAATATTAAGGTTCTAAAAATATTATAAATGATAATTACCTTATCTAGACTAATAATTAGACTTCCAAATGAAGTTTTATCGAACAATTTATGTGTTTAGCCATTAAGGATGCGACCGAGATACCGAATCAACGTCAAACCTTAATGAAACTTGTTTAGATTAGCGTGATACATGTTTATATACGTGCTAACGCTTATTATTGGTATACGTAGACTACGTGCGTTGACCGATCGTACTAAATTATAGTGAGCTACGCTAAGGCAAGTATCCCGAACTTGTTTACTTTTGAGCAAGTCTCCCAACTTTGTTATATTTAAGCAAGTATTATACATCTTGCTATCAATTATTGTGAAGTTATTGCTTCTTGTTCAGCATAACTTAAGAAATGAATCATTATTCATATATTGTTTATTCGAGCGTAAATTGTTGTGTCAAACCAAATTGTTTGGTAAGACATCTATACTGAGTAAATGGAAATGCCTTCATAGGAAGGCCAATAAATGTCGATAATATATTGACCACAAATGATAGGATGATATGCATACTCCTAGGATATTGGTGAGGCTGATCACCTACCAGATATCCAAAACTCAAATGGTTCTAAGTCTTTAAAGACTAATAGAACTAAATGAAATATATGGTTCTTATACAGAACTCTCAGTATACATTATTGACATCTTTCAAATCAAACACATGGTGTTTACATTGGAAATGAACTTGTTGAGCATTTGTAGCTCATTCTTGCGCATATCTTCTTTTGCAGTTGTAAATGGTAATCCCGGCACATCTGGGGTCGATAAAGGGAAAGGACCTGTTAAATAGTTTCATTACTGTTTTGAATACTCTAAGTTTTTTAATGACTTTTGTTGTAATAACTTAGTATCGAGAATGATGTAACCAAACCAAATGATATGTATGATATTATGATCCTTTATTTCACCGAATGCGTTATAGTCTGATCTTTACTTTCTTTAGCATAGTTGTACTAAGGAAATACAGTATCTATACGAACTATACATCTGAATGAGGGTATTTGAATGATATTGAGAGTTCTATAAGCTCTGGGGTTATACTTAATGAGCGCCGGTAAGGTGCCATCTTTACCGGAATGCGCCCCTCCGTTCTATGGACAATCTTATCATTAATATTGTGAATGTCAGATAGATAGGAACTATTGATATGAAAGAGATATCCACAAGATATGAATCTATACATCCAAGTGAGGGTATCCAAACACGGATAACGTTCTGACGAGAACTATTATCTGTTATGGGATACTGTGAACCTTGGATAGATAGGAGTCATATTTTATTGAATATTTACAGTTGTATAGTTCCACGTGAGCACCAGATCTGCTATAGGGGAGTGTAGAGATTTGGGGGCGTCACATGTACAATGTGTAATTATGTGACTATATTGTTCTATGTGGAACTTGAAGATGCATGAAGTATGCTATGAGATGCATGATGCATATATATTGATGAATTGCATAAGATTTATAATGCATGAGTAAGATGCATAGTATGAGAATCATGATGCATGGATAAAATGCAAACTTATGTGTTACGTGCAACATGAAATGTGAAAACTGTTAGTTCTTGCTGAGCCGTCGTGCTCATTCTTGCAAAATAAAATTTTTACAGATTTACGATGCAATGCAATTATCTTGATATCGTGATGATAAGGATTAGAGGCGCAGGGATACGAGAAGGTTGCTAAATGTTTCTTTATTGTAATTATTTAGCTGTGATGACGGTATATGATGTACGTGAATTTGGCTATGTAAACCTTTAGTTAAAAAAAATGAAGGTTATCCCTTATAGTATTTAAGATGTGATTATGTTAGTTACTTGTCATAGTAAACTAGAAAGATGATAATGATGTACAAAGGACATTTTTATAACGAATGTATACTTGTTGAACAACTTTGTGGATATTCAGAGATTGAATAAAGTCAGGATCTGAACCTTGCGTTCATATAGGAGTTTTTATAAATGATCAATGGTATTCATTCAACCTTGATCATAAGTGTATTTATTTAAGGTCTTCGTGCCTGGGATTAGATGAGAATATGTTATAATATTATTGTAATTACATATTTGTAGTAAGCCTATGTTGCATGGGTTGTACCGTGACGCACCGGACCCGGGTTCAAGGTAAGACCTGAGTTTCGGGGGCGTTATAAACCTTAGGTAAGAGTACCTTAGGCTATAACTGTAGTGCAGGAAGATGATAATGATGAAGATAGTGAAGGAATAAAACTCAAATAGAGTTTAATTGATAGTAAATGAATTTAGAAAATTCATAGTAAGAGTTGAGATATATATAAGACGATTCAAAGAAGAATCTTGATGCGTTATAAAAGGTGAGAATTAGGAGTTACCTGACTCCAGTGATAAAGATGGCAAGTGTTGATAAATATACGAGGTTTATAAGACAAAAATGCAATAAAATCATATATTATGATTAGAGAAAAGAGTATAGAAGATCGTAGGATGAAACGATCGTAGGATAAAGAAGATCGTAATGTAAAACGATTTGTAGAGTAAGATCACGATGTGATTGGATTAAGTCATAGAATGACAGGGGATTAATTGAATGATTGAAAATTTTAGCTCAATGCTATAGATAGATGGTACTATGAGATAGTACGAGTAAAACTCGGAAAGAGTTATGGATGATGAAACACGAATTAAATTCTTGTTGAGCAACGAGTGAGCTAGGATTGGGGGTGATTTCAATTGAGGACTCATGTTAATGGTTGAGTTGTACAATTCCTTGTATGGGCGAGGAATTTGTGCTTGGTGTAACAACCGCTTAGCTTCCTATATTGATTAGTGGCCGAGTTGATCGATTCCTTGTATGGGCAGGGGATTGTGATGGGATCGACAATCACTTAGCTTCCTATGTTGATAATCGTTGGAATCTGGTATCGCGCTATCGCTATACGTATGACGAGAAGGTGATTCTTTTCTCATACCTATATTTGATGGTTAGAGAATAATAAGATTAGGTGCGAGTTCTTGAAACTCATACTTATGGTAAGTTTGTGACTCATAATCATATGGTATGTTTTGAGCCCATCAGCGTATGTACAGTCCTTGATTTGTTCTTGGACTACGTATTGCTAGGACAAGTTCCTAAACTTATATTATTGTGGCAAGTTCCTGAACTCATAATGTGTGGTAAGTTGATGAACTATATTGGGGTATAGAAAGGTTGTAGAGTGAGAATTGTGAATTCTCAAAATGATGAGCATTGGTGATGTTAGAAATAGATAGAATTATTAAGTAATGATACATTGAAGAGAAATTGGAGTTGATGGTGGCAGCGTAGGTATTCTAAATCCTCTAGCTATGCTAGATTTCGAATTTATTGACATCGTGCAGATATTTGCACTTTTGTATTTTTTTAAAAAAAATACGATGGGTCAATTTTTGAACCAATAAGTTTTAAAAAGTACCATTATTCATATGTCTATGCTAATAGTTTCGGCTAGACAAAGATGATTTAAAAATATCAAAACGTATTTCTAAATAGTCATCAATGCATCATGGAACCTGGTGTAGAATAACAGATGATGGAGTCATCAATGCAGATTAACTTAGTGTTGGATGTGATCATAGGATCGTCAACCCACTATGTTGTGATGTAATATGACAAAGTCACAAAATGACGGAATCCTAACACACTGTTGCAACAGTGCAGTATTATGACGTCATAGAATGATTTTTATTTTCTTTAACGTATGAAAAAGTATGCCAATTGAGTTGGCTATATTAACTCGATTGATGTTCGGATTGTTAATAAAAGTCTAAGCTATTTGATTCGGCTAGACAACTGTTGAAATATGTTTATGCAAGCATTATTTAAAAATTTATGCCTAAACCAAATTGTTTTGGTGCAGAATTTTGTAGTAAGCTGAGGTGAACAACCCTATTATTGGGGTATTTGATGTCGGAAAAATCCCGACTGACCCTATGGTGGTCAAACAAACGCATATAGTCGTTTAGCAAAAATGTTGTGCACAACATCAGAGTACAAAAGGTTGATCACCTGGTGTACGGAGGTAGATTACCCTTTTCTTAATTGAAATCGGTAGGGGTAGTAATACCCGTAAACCTCAATGTTCATGTTCTTTATGGCCTGAGCAGGGGTAGATTACCTTTTTCATAATTGAAATCAGTAGGGGTAGTAATACCCATAATCCTCTGTGGTCATAGTCTTTATGGCCCCTCAGCATAATATGAAAAGTTTTTAAGGAATATTTTATTTCCTATTTATTCAAGTTACTTCACAATTATTAAACAATTGTTGAAGGTTCCTATTATTCGGGAAACTGATTGTGGGAAGGGTAATTTTCCCAGGAGAAGTAGTCGTAGAATGCGACAATTTTAAGTGAATCCTTGAAAGAGGATAA
Organism: Aralia elata; assembly: GCA_034770075.1. NCBI lineage: Eukaryota > Viridiplantae > Streptophyta > Magnoliopsida > Apiales > Araliaceae > Aralia > Aralia elata. The sequence continues at coordinate 41,194,737 of CM068385.1, forward strand.
TGTAAAGGTTAGATTGAAAACCTAGTTTTGATGGATAGAATAAGCAAGGATGAATGCGTTGAAATTTCGAGGACGAAATTCTTAGAAGAAGGGGTGAATGTAATATCCCGAATGTTTATAAGTTAGTAGATCATGATATTAAATTATTATGATGATTGTGACATACAATGATCCTTAGAAAGGAAATTGATGGGTTAAACATAGGATAATACTCAGAGTATGATTGAGTTGAAAAAGGTTATAGAATAAAACATACAAGAATTTATTAAGGAATTGGATTAAATAGGCGATGTAAAACCTATGATATAGTAATGCGTTGAAATAATTCAACGACAAAATTTTGGAAGAAGGTTTACGCAAACCGAGTAAGAGAGGTTTAATATTTGTGATTCCGAGGACGGAATCCTTATAAGGAGGGAAGGATGTGACAACCCAAATTTTCGAGAATAATTATAATAAAAATTTAATATAGAATAATTCTTATTATGATTCGAGTTTGAATATATATGTGTTATATACATTTATGTGATTTATTTGGTGAGCTTAATATGTATATATATAAATGTGAAATATATACATAGATTCAAAATGAATGAGTTAATAGTTAATTATTGTAACGATCGAGAGCCGTGGATAGCTTGATAATTCGAGCTTATGGATATTATTGAATAAAATAGACTTTTATTAATAACATTATGTGTTAAGCGTTTAAAGGTTATATTATGACCTAGATTATGTGTAGGCGATGATTAGTAAGTATGAAAGTGTTCGTATAAGCTAATTTGGCGGTTTCGAGAAATATCGCTAGAGTACTATTTATTTGATTAAATAAATAGTTGATGGATAATAACATTGAACGAGTTATTTGTTGTAAAGACGCTAACCCGAATTATAGGTGAGATATAGGTGCGATAATGTATATGATTATGGGGAGTTAATCGTGAAGAGCAGCAATCGCGAATCGTGAATACCCTTGTAATTTGGGTTTATTAATATTATTAAATAGATTAAATATTACTTTTATGTGACGAGTTTTAAGGTTATTTTATAACCTGGATGATGTCAACGTATGAAGTTTTATGTGTTATTGAACCGTAGGAGTGAATAATTGATTTTACAAAAGATCGCAAAATCATTATTCACGGGGCACGTTTCTCGAGGCACTATTCACGCCATAAAATTTTTGTGTCTTTTTCGATATTGAATAATTTCATAAATACGTGTATGCGTACGAATAATTTTTTCAAGCGTCGAAAATTTTATTTGGGCTGATACGTGAGTTTATCCGAATCCGAAATGTATTATATGGGTGTTCCGAATAAATGGATAAATCTCATAATAATTATTTTTACCCATCCCAATATTTATGGTAATACTCATTTTAATTTTGGGTAGAATTATTTACCAGTTTTGGTACAAAAGTGGGAGTTTTCGGATATATTTTTGTGTATTTGGGGAGTTATTTTGGCTTGTTACTCCAAGAGGGAACCAATCCCTCATTTTAGACCAATTAGAATTGAGAGATGAAGGGAGTTGCAGGCAAGCATTTGAAATTATTGGGCACCTTGAGCAACCAACCCATTTTCTCCTTAAATCACTCCCTCCACTTCTCCCAAATAATTCATTTCCTCCCATTTCTTTCCTTGGCTAAGTTCAGCAAATATATAGAGAGAGAGAGAGAGAGGGAAAATCTGCAGCCAAGAGGAGGAAGAAAGAAGGGGAAGGTCGCCGGAAAAGTCACCGGAAAAAGGAAGAAAGTCGCCGGAAAAAGGAAGAAGGAAGAAGAAGAGAGCGAGGGTGGAAGAGAAGAAGAAGAGAAAGAACTTCAAGCAACTCTAATAAACCCTAGCTAGCTTCTCTATCATCTATAAGAGATTTACAGAGGTAACATCTCATTAAATCCATTTCGTTTGAGTTTTGTAAAAGATTTTCCAAAGTTTTTGGTTTTTAGAGCTTGTAAGCTCGTGAATGATTTTCTTGCGATTTTTGTTGTTGTTGTTGGTTGGGGTTGCTTAATAATGTTGCCAAGAGACCTTGTAAGCCATTAATAACATTAAAAGTGGAACAAACATGAAGAAAAATCCGAACCCATGCTTAAAGGATGAAGAACATGAAGAACTTGGACTTTTAGACGATTTAGAGGACCTTGTAGCTATGATTTCGTGTTTGTTTAATTCGTTTGTTATTATGATTTCGTGTTTGTTTAATACGCCCGTGCCTGCATGTCGCCCAGCTGCCGAGTGCCAACGCCGAGCCCCCCGCGCGCGCGCGCGCCCAACGCCGAGGCTGTCGAGCGCCCAGCGCCCGCGCCTGCCGCACACGCACGCACGCCCAGCGCGCCAACACGCCCACACGCCCAGCGCGCGCCTGCACGACGCGCCCATGCGCCTGGGCCGCACGCTGGCGCCCCGTCTGCCGCACGCCGTGCCCGCGGCTTGGTCGACGCCGCATGCTGTGCACGTTTTCCAACGCCGTGCACGCCCAACTTCCAAATGTCATCAAATTAAGCCCCGAGCATCGCCAAACATAAATTTTCACCGTGTTATCATTCGGGCACGGATATCTAAGCACGGGCTTGCCCTCGTGGCTTGGCCGACGCCGCACGCCGTGCACGTTTTCCGACGCCGTGCACGCCCAACTACCAAATGTTATCAAATTAAGCACCGAGCGTCGCCAAGCACATATTTCCATCATACTACCATTCGGGCACAGACGTCCAGGCACGGACATTGAGTCAATACAAACAACGATCCGAGCGGTCTTTATTTCAATTCCTACAAACATAATGAAAATGCATCAAAGCAACATAAAACATGTAAAAATAACTAAAAACTAATTTATGTAGAAATAAGATAAAAATACATAAAAACCACATAAAATACCTAAAGACTTGCAAATTATCAAGGCCAGAAGTACCCAAATTGTGTGTATAAAATACACTCATCAACGAGCTACAATAATCTAGCTCTAATTAATATTCTTCGATGAACCTAGCATCAATAATGTCGGTCTATCAATTAGCATAGCATATAGGTGAATATTTGTGTTCTAGCATATACTAGCAATTTATTCATCACATAACACTTGTTAATACTTTTACTATCATTAAGTCCATTAGATATTTAATAGACTTTAGGTTAGCGATTTAATTAAATAATACCATTTTTCTTAAGTGCTAGACACTTATAGAACTTTTAAATAATTAATTATCATTGTTTAACTAATGTGTTAATTAACTTTATTTGCATTGAATCACTATTTAATGTTAATTAAATAGTAATTAGTTAATTACCTTTAGTCATTATTTAATAACAAATAACAACTAATTATATTTACTTAATATTTTACTAACTTCATCTTCTTTTAATTACTATTTAATAATAGTTAAATAGTAACTAATTAATCACCTTTAGTTATTGTAAATAATAACTAATTACGTCTACTTATTATTTAAGGTTAATTAAATAATAAGTAGTCAAATTATAAACCTTATTGTTAATTAGCATTTAAGCTTATTTATTATTTAATATTAATTAAATAATAAATAATTAATCAATTACTTATCCTTGAAAAATAAATAATTTATTTACTTTATAAATCCTTAATTATTCATTCTCAAAAATAAGTAATTAGCATTTACACTTACTTATTATTTAATATTAAATTAAATAATAAATAACTATTTTATTAATGTAATTAAGTAATTACATCCTTGTTACTTAATATCACTTTTTAATCATTATTTAATATCAATTAAATAATCATTATTTACTTATTTCACTTTAATATAATTTCTATTATTTCCACAATTTTCGTCCATTTTTTTCAGATTTGGGGTCCTTAACGAAAATGCTTGTAAAACGAAATCTACAACTCGGATCGTGATTCCGTCGGAGGCATTGGATTCGTCTTTTCCTGAACTATAATTTTCATTTATCAAACATCAAATTTTGATCTGTTTAGCACCCGAAAATCAGGCCCAAAGTGGCTAATCAGCAGGGTGTTTTCTTTGTTTTCCAACTTGGAGATGTTTTGGTAAAAATTTCATAACTCCTTCATCTTACAACAATTTTTAACCAAACCAAAGGGCTTTTGCCCCTAACTTAAATATCCATCACAACTAATAAACAAATCTAAAATATCCAACATAGATCTTAAAATAGATAACATGGATCACAACTACTACAAAACTATTTTCAAGAACAAACTAAATAAAACTCATTAACTTCATTTTCTTCCAAACTCTTGCAACAAAATCTAACACATATAAACATGATTCACCATAATAATCTATGATCTAATCTTTTCTTAAGGTTCTAGCCAAATAAAATAATAAACTCCATAGATCAAAATAAGAGTAACTAAACTTCATGAAAACAAAACTTGAAATCTTTTATACTTCCTCTTTGTTGCAAATCTTCTATTTCTTCTGTCGACGCCGGGTTCTCTCGCTTCTCGTCTTTTCCAATTTTAGCCTTTTGGTTTAGATGACGTTTGGAAAAGGTCGGCATTGATATCGACGGGGTTTTGAAAGATCGTTTTTATGATGAGCCAATTAACCAGAGTCGCCAGTTGGTATATTTGAAATGGATGTACCAACTCATCCGAATTTTCGTGTTTTATAAATCGCTGGCTCATATGTGACTCCGAATTAATTGGTCTGCGAATCGAGATTCATAGAGTTCGGGGGCTTGTTTAAGTGAGGGGAAGGTGTTAGGCACCCCTCGACTTCCGTGAAACACGGTTACCACAATCTTGATGCTTCTCCTATCCTTTAATTCATGAAATGTGTGTGTGTGCGTGCGTGTGTGTGTGTGTGTGTGCTTATGTGAATGTTGTGGTGAGTTTGTATGAAAGAATCATTTGGATTTTAGGGAAAATCGTGTTTTACTTTGAGAATGCTTCGGAATGTCTTTTCGGCATACACGAGAAAGCTTTATGAGAAAGGTTTGATTTTAATTATCAAAACCATGAGATTTTCGTTAAGTGTCGTTTTAACAAAACAAGAGTTTTAAACCTTCGTCAAAATAGGAATCGAGATCTATACGTTGCTTTCATAAAATGATGGGCAATTTCTAGGATCTCTTTCACCCTATGCACAAAGATTTAATAAAACGTCAATTATTTATAAAATCATTTCGTGTGTTGTTTTGGAAAACGATTTTTTCTTTAGCTTTCTCGTTAGATATGAATCGACATTTCATTAACGTTTCTCAAATTTTAACCTCGTGATTCTAATATCCTACTTTTGATTGATTTTATGAAAATCTTATCATTTGGCTTTGAAATCAATTTCGTGTCATAATTCAAATCGAGCATAAACACGCGTCGGGCTATTCATGGGCATGTAAGCCATCAAAAAATCCCCGAACGCCGACAATCACAAATTTCACTATTTCGGGGCCTTAAGCACGATTCTCGCCTTAGCGTCGTTTTAAAGGCCCAACGATTACATATTTACAATGAGAACTACGTCATCTCTACTTCTTACATCAAGATATGTCCCATCATCGGATCGGGACCCTGGGGTCGCTTTCCTAGGCTCACAACCAAGTATCCCACACACAAACAATCGGATATTAACAAGAAAATAAACCAACCTGGATAAATCTAACAATACCAAGACATCTTAAAATAACGATTTAAAGGAATTGATACCGAATATAACACCTTAAAACAAACCAAGAAATTAATGAACGAATATCATCGGGTTATTAGGAGGAGTTTATTCCGATGGAAACTTCACTCATAATCCCTAATTCATTGTTCAACAAGATACATGAAAATTATATCTAATTTACCCAAATCAATAGGACATGAGTTGCTAGAACAAATAGAAATTTTCACCTTGCAATTGATCTCAAATGGATGTGAACTTGTGTATTTGAATAGGATAAATGATGTATTTGATACAACCAAACTCAAAAGAATTAATTCCACTCTTTTTTTCCTCTTCTTTCTCCCTATTTTGTTGCAAAATCTAGCTATTTTCTCTCTATTTCCGTGTTTTTTGCTGCTGCAGAAATTCTTCTTCTTCCAAAAACTGCTGAACCCCCTGTATGCTGCCGAAGCTGCCTTAAATAGGCTGGCCAGAGCCAGCCGCAGATCTATCTGCGGCTGGCCGCAGATGGATCTGCGGCTGGCCAGCTGGCACGCCTCCCATCGCACTCAGCTGCTGAGTGCTGATTTCCCGGTTTTCGTGCTGGCGCACCCACTTGGCCGCAGATCTATCCGCGGCTGGCGGGCTTGACTTTCTCGATTTTCGTGCCACGCCTCGATTTTCGTACCGCAACATCGGTTTTCGCTGACGGGCTCGTATTCCGCAGTCCGGGAACTTCCGGGAGACGTGCCACCTCATTCGGAAATGCCTGCCTCGGACGGTCATGCTGTCACGTCGACTTGGGCTGCCCAAATCATTGCGGCGGTGCCGGGCGCTCGCCCTTGTGCCCGCTCCTTTGCTCCCGCAAGCCGGTTCAATTGACGATTTCGCCCTCCTGTCATGGTTAGTAGAAGGAAACGCAAAATTTGGGTGTCTACAGCTGCCCCTCTTTATCATGTTTATGAAATGATAAATGAAATGAACAGGATAAAGAATAGACACTCGATGCATGAATGGCAATGCATAAGAATTGACAATACATACATGATGCAACACATATGATTTATGATGCAACACAAGATGTAACGCATGCAAAAACAGCCGTAAGAGTGTCAATGTATCAACCCCTTGACCGTGTTTGTTAGTCTTTGGGTTCACTCTTTCAATCTATCGTCTCGTTCGGGGCCGGGTATCGTCGCCGGTCCTCCATCTCGTAATCGCCGGTTATCGTTGCCGGTTGGTTATCTTGTCGGAGCCGGTTATCGTCGCCGGACATCCATCTCGTGATCGCCGGTTATCGTCGCCGGTCGATCGTCTCGTTGGGGCCGGGTATCGTCGCCGGTCACCCATCTCGCAACCCCCGGTTATCGTCGCCGGTTGGTTATCTTGTCGGAGCCGGTTATCGTCGCCGGTCGATCGTCTCGTCGGGGCCGGGTATCGTCGCCGGTCGCTCGTCTCGCGATCACCTTATCCCATCGCATTCTCATCAAAGGACGTTATTCTCCTGACTAGTTTGAGAGGCATCCTTGGAGTTCGTCCTTGTACATCGTTCTTGGCCGCCATCGCTTTTGACTCTGATAGGCTAGGACCTTGACACCTAACCTGCTCGATTCATTTCATGGATCACATACAGAATTATCATCTATTCATGCATGTGACACAACATGTAAATTGAGAAAAAATGACCCCTGTACAGTCTTTTGATACTGTTCTACAGATGTCATCACTTGTAGTGGTTCGCTTGGATGCCTTCCCAGGTTGCTCACCACCTTGTGGTGGTTTGTTTGGATCTCAGCCATTCCAAGGGTGCTCACCATCTTGTCGTGGTTTGCTTGGATGCCTTCTCAGGTTGCTCACCAACTTGTCGTGGTTTGCTTGGATATCAGCCCTTCCCAGGGTGCTCACCATCTTGTCGTGGTTTGCTTGGATGCCTTCCCAGGTTGCTCACCAACTTGTCGTGGTTTGCTTGGATATCAGCCCTTCCCAGGGTGCTCACCATCTTGTCGTGGTTTGCTTGGATGCCTTCCCAGGTTGCTCACCAACTTGTCGTGGTTTGCTTGGATATCAGCCCTTCCCAGGGTGCTCACCATCTTGTCGTGGTTTGCTTGGATGCCTTCCCAGGTTGCTCACCAACTTGTCGTGGTTTGCTTGGATATCAGCCCTTCCCAGGGTGCTCACCATCTTGTCGTGGTTTGCTTGGATGCCTTCCCAGGTTGCTCACCAACTTGTCGTGGTTTGCTTGGATATCAGCCCTTCCCAGGGTTTGTTGTTTTTTGTCTTTTTTCTTTTTGTGGATATCAGCCCTTCCCAGGGGTGCTCACCATCTTGTTGTGGTTTGCGTGGATCTCAGCCCTTCCCAGGGTTTGTTGTTTTTTGTCTTTTTTCTTTTGTGGATATCAGCCCTTCCCAGGGGTGCTCACCATCTTGTTGTGGTTTGCGTGGATCTCAGCCCTTCCCAGGGTTTGTTGTTTTTTGTCTTTTTTCTTTTTGTGGATATCAGCCCTTCCCAGGGGTGCTCACCATCTTGTTGTGGTTTGCGTGGATCTCAGCCCTTCCTAGGGTTTGTTGTTTTTTGTCTTTTTTCTTTTTGTGGATATCAGCCCTTCCCAGGGGTGCTCACCATCTTGTTGTGGTTTGCGTGGATCTCAGCCCTTCCCAGGGTTTGTTGTTTTTTGTCTTTTTTTCTTTTGTGGATATCAGCCCTTCCCAGGGGTGCTCACCATCTTGTTGTGGTTCGCGTGGATCTCAGCCCTTCCTAGGGTGCTCACCAACTTGTCGTGGTTTGCTTGGATATCAGCCCTTCCCAGGGTGCTCACCATCTTGTCGTGGTTTGCTTGGATCTCAGCCCTTCCCAGGGTGCTCACCATCTTGTCGTGGTTTGTTTGAGTCAGTTTGGAGTATTTGATGACTCTTGAGTGATTTTCACTGATGACACCGCACCATTCCATTTCAGCCGATTCTGCCCCGAGTCGGGTCGCTGAGGATGGCCGGATCCGACTGGCCTTGATTACAACCGTTAGCCGAGCCATTTCTTTATTGGATCGTATCGACATGATGGGGCAGTAGATTGCAGGGGACGCCGATGCTTCAGATCTATCCACCACTTTATCCATCCTGCTTCAGTTAGTTTCAGATCTGTAGATCATTTTATTTCCTGCATAGATTATGTCAGTTTCATCTGTTATCGAAAAGGAAATCTTGTAACGAAATGACTTATATATATAGACCTGCATTTAAATTCAGTCATTTTCCCCTTTTTTCGTATCGTTGCCTTTCATCGGATCCTCATTTTATCCAGTCAACCACGATTTTGATATCTTGCCTTCTTTCTCTTCTCAAGTCTTGATGGAGATTTGACAGATACTGCCGCACACCCTGTTGATTTCATCGGACTGAGTCTTAGATCTTTTTTGACTAAGTGTTTGGTTGGGTCCGGGTTATGTCACTTGAGATGAAACTGATCAGGTGGCTGACTTCGGGAAGGTTTTGAGGGTATAGGAAGGCTTTTCTGGTTGTTGGGAATTGGTTTTGACAGAAGAAAGTATTATTTTGTAAGGAATGGGACCGTGCCACGATGGCTGCCTACGTACCCCCACAAGTCGGGCGATCAGGTCTTACATAGTTCGTTCTTTCAAAGAACAACGAGAAAACGATGATGATGATTGTTGGTTTTTTTTTTTTTTTTTCATGGAACCGCTTCACCGAGTCGGAATTGAGGGGTTATGGAAACATCTCTCCATCCCTCTTTTGCAATATGAGGGCTCCTCCGGACATCACCTTCTTAATCACGAAAGGCCCCTCTCAGTTCGGGGCAAGCTTTCCTTTGGCTTCGCTCTTTTTTTTTGTTTTTTTTTTTTTTTTTTTTTTTTTATTTTTTTTTTTTTTTTTTTTTAGTGGAGGCATGCCTTTCTTTAGCACTAGGTCATTTTCTTTGAACTTCTGAGGTCTTATCTTTCGTCGTAAGATCGAGAGATTCTTTGCTGATACAACTGGCCGCGTGGAATAGCAGCCACCCCTTTCTCATCAATTAGGGCCAATTGGTCGTATCGACCTTGCATTCAACCCTCCTCGTTTATCTGAGCATCTCAACCTCAAATGGCAGAACTACCTCTATTCCGTATACCAGAGCGTAAGGGGTTGCCCCTGTAGAAATACGCACCGAATTTCGGTACGCCAGCAGGGTGAAAGGTAGCAGATCCGGCCATCCCCGATGTTTAGCAGACATTCTCTCCATGATCTTCTTGATATTCTTATTCGCAGCCTCCACTGCCCCATTCATTTTAGGACGGCAAATGACAGCATTGAGGTGTTTGATCTTGAACTGGTCATATAATTCCTTCATAAGGGTACTGCTCAAATTTTTTGGCATTGTCGGAGACTAAGGCCTCAGGTTGCCCATATCGGCAAATGATATCTCCATACTGGCTTAACAGCTCTGCTTTCTGGCTAGGGGTCAGATCTGTTCCTATTTTGAGCTCTCTGGGTTTGTCAGGGGTTCCAATTTGTATGGTGATGATTTGGTTTGAGTTGGGTTTGGGGTTTGTCTTCGACCCATCCTTTGATCTCGTCAGGCGTGCCGTCATTATCTGTCTCATCCTGCTCAATGCCCATTAAATCGAAATCCAGCCCAATATCAAAATCGTAGTCAACTTTTCGAATTTTGAAAAATCGTTTGTTAGGCAAGAGACACTCAAATTGGTACACCTGGCATGAAACAAAATATTTGTCATATATATAAGGCATTTTCCTGCAATGATCATCTTTAAGACAACATGACAAAATAACATAATCATGCAAAATTTTAAAATAAGGGACAACAACTGGCATCTACTCATGGTCCTTCTTCATAACCTCTGGCTGCTCTACCACGATCTTCTTCCCGCTATCAATCATATTCTGAATTTTGTGCTTCAGAGCCCAGCATTCCTGAGTATCATGACCAGGAGAACCCGAATGGTACGCACACTTCTTACTCGGATCAAATTCTCCTCCTTTCGGATCAATTTGGGGGTGCCAAATCGCGTATCCTTCCCTGTGCTATCAATACCGCCAAAATCTGTTCAAGAGGCTCCCCAAGCGGGGTGAATACCCGATCTCTTGCTGTCTCAAATCTTCTTCGTTCGCCCGACCTTTGATAATTGAAATTATGTTGTCGGGGTGGCACAATTCTCTGTATTTGCACTGGAGGATTGTTCTCTGCCTTTCTAGATGATCCCTGCAGGATGAGGGAAACATCTTCCTCCTTTTTCTGTTGAATTCTACGGGAAGTGCTGCCATAGTTTCCACACTGGATTTGCTCCGCAACCACTTCCAGAGCTGTGAGGTCCCGGATCTTACCAGATTTTAAACCCCATGTCCACCATTTCTCCGTGTTTTATCATCTCGGCAAAAGGTCTCCCAATCCCCGATATCACCCGCTCATAATAGGGCGCCTCCTGAATGTCCACAAAGGTCCATTACCATTTCCGCCTCGCTCATCGGGGGATTCACCTGTGCAGCCATACCCCTCCATCGTTGTGCATAGTCCCTGAAAGATTCTTTTGGTTGCTTCTTGATTTTTGTCATTTGATATCTATCAGGGGCCATCTGGGCCTGAAAGCTGTATTGAGTTAAGAAGGTATGGGCCAACTCCTCCCAGTTGTGGATTCGGGCATTGTCAAGGCGGGCATACCAGATCCTTGCCTCCCCTGTTAAGCTTTTCTGGAATAGCTGCATCCTCAGCCCCTCGTCCTCGGCATAAGACCCGAGTTCTCCAATGTATATTTTCAAGTGCGTGTAGGGGTCTCCCTTTCCATTGTATTTTTCGAACTCGGGGACCTTGAACTTCTCTGGATATCTGGTTCCGGGGAAGACACACAGATCTGAGTAATTAACCCTACCCAGGGAGCCTATGCCTCTTAGAGATTGGATGGTCTCCTCCATGTGTTTCATTTTTTTCCGAAGGTCGTCCGTGTCCCCTTCCTCTGGGATAGCAATCACGGTCCTGTTAGATATGGGAACGGCCTTTGGGATGACTGGCTCGTCCTTGAGTTGGGGTTGGTCATCCCTACCCAGGTTCACAACATTTTTAGGAGGATTCTGGTCACCCCCTGGTGGTGGAATATTATGTGGTCCTTGGCTTGGCGGATCCTGTCTGAGTAGGAACTGCTCTTTTAGCATCGTGGCCATTTCCATCATCTGTTTTTTGAAGTCATCAAACTCTTCCCGAGATATGGAACTATGATTAGGAATATCAGCCATTTCAGATGTAGAGACCTGGGCTTTCTTAGACTGCGAACGAGTTTGAGGAGCAATCCTGCGAAACAACGGTTCGAAGTTTAGTCTTGGGGAAATGAAAGAATGGATGCATGCTAAAACCGTAACCTTTTGTGTGTTTTTGGGTTTTTTAATCTTTTTCTGCAAAACAACTCGTTAGCGGTTCCTTATTGAAATAATACATGCTAGATATGATTTATGCTTCCCGTGTCGTTCCCTGCAAAACACAGAGGTTAGTATTTTTCTTTTGACATAAAGGGGAAGCATATATGAATATGTTGCAATGGAATTATGGCATTTATACGCAGAAACGTAAAAGGGCATGAAGAGACTTATCCTGCGTTGGGTTAATCTGGGGCTGACCTATCCTATGGTTACTCTCATGGGCTTTTCGGCATGAAGGTTCCCAAATCTTCGCAATCTACTCGTTTGAGCCCTTTCGATTGGAGCGGATTTGAGTGGTGCGTTTCCTGAGCCATCTCCGGGGAGCAGCCCCATCGAGTCCAGTAATAAGCAACCGACGGGTTCGCCTCAGGAGGAGGTACAATCTCAACATACATTCACATTCATCGTCCTCACCGTATGCAAATGATTACTTTGAAGTAAAGCAAACGCATTCAATCATTCATTCATTTGGACAACAACACACATTCACACAACAATAAAAAGAAATCAAAATGTCGCACGCACATACACATTTATAAATTTTAGAGGATATGATAGCATCAAGATTTGAACGCGGCTTAAGCCCTCTAATGTTCCCCAGCAGAGTCGCCAGCTGTCGACGCCGGGTTCTCTCGCTTCTCGTCTTTTCCAATTTTAGCCTTTTGGTTTAGATGACGTTTGGAAAAGGTCGGCATTGATATCGACGGGGTTTTGAAAGATCGTTTTTATGATGAGCCAATTAACCAGAGTCGCCAGTTGGTATATTTGAAATGGATGTACCAACTCATCCGAATTTTCGTGTTTTATAAATCGCTGGCTCATATGTGACTCCGAATTAATTGGTCTGCGAATCGAGATTCATAGAGTTCGGGGGCTTGTTTAAGTGAGGGGAAGGTGTTAGGCACCCCTCGACTTCCGTGAAACACGGTTACCGCAATCTTGATGCTTCTCCTATCCTTTAATTCATGAAATGTGTGTGTGTGTGCGTGCGTGTGTGTGTATGTGTGCTTATGTGAATGTTGTGGTGAGTTTGTATGAAAGAATCATTTGGATTTTAGGGAAAATCGTGTTTTACTTTGAGAATGCTTCGGAATGTCTTTTCGGCATACACGAGAAAGCTTTATGAGAAAAGGTTTGATTTTAATTATCAAAACTATGAGATTTTCGTTTAAGTGTCGTTTTAACAAAACAAGAGTTTTAAACCTTCGTCAAAATAGGAATCGAGATCTATACGTTGCTTTCATAAAATGATGGGCAATTTCTAGGATCTCTTTCACCCTATGCACAAAGATTTAATAAAACGTCAATTATTTATAAAATCATTTCGTGTGTTGTTTTGGAAAAACGATTTTTTCTTTAGCTTTCTCGTTAGATATGAATCGACATTTCATTAACGTTTCTCAAATTTTAACCTCGTGATTCTAATATCCTACTTTGATTGATTTTATGAAAAATCTTATCATTTAGCTTTGAAATCAATTTCGTGTCATAATTCAAATCGAGCATAAACACGCGTCGGGCTATTCATGGGCATGTAAGCCATCAAAATATCCCCGAACGCCAACAATCACAAATTTCACTATTTCGGGGCCTTAAGCACGATTCTCGCCCTTAGCGTCGTTTTAAGGCCCAACGATTACATATTTACAATGAGAACTACGTCATCTCTACTTCTTACATCAAGATATGTCCCATCAATCGGATCGGGACCCTGGGGTCGCTTTCCTAGGCTCACAACCAAGTATCCACACACAAACAATCGGATATTACAAGAAAATAAACCAACCTGGATAAATCTAACAATACCAAGACATCTTAAAATAACGATTTAAAGGAATTGATACCGAATATAACACCTTAAAACAAACCAAGAAATTAATGAACGAATATCATCGGGTTATTAGGAGGAGTTTATTCCGATGGAAACTTCACTCATAATCCCTAATTCATTGTTCAACAAGATACATGAAAATTATATCTAATTTACCCAAATCAATAGGACATGAGTTGCTAGAACAAATAGAAATTTTTCACCTTGCAATTGATCTCAAATGGATGTGAAACTTGTGTATTTGAATAGGATAAATGATGTATTTGATACAACCATACTCAAAAGAATTAATTCCACTCTTTTTTTCCTCTTCTTTCTCCCTATTTTGTTGCAAAATCTAGCTATTTTCTCTCTATTTCCGTGTTTTTTTCTGCTGCAGAATTTCTTCTTCTTCCAAAAACTGCTGAACCCCCTGTCTTCTGCCGAAGCTGACTTAAATTGGCTGGCCAGAGCAAGCCGCAGCTCTCTCCGCGGCGGGCCGCAGATGGATCTTCGGCTGGCCAGCTGCCACGCCTCCCATCGCACTCAGCTGCTGAGTGCTGATTTCCCGGTTTTTTCGTGCTGGCGCACCCACTTGGCCGCAGATCTATCCGCGGCTGGCGGGCTTGACTTTCTCGATTTTCGTGCCACGCCTCGATTTTCGTACCGCAACATCGGTTTTCGCTGACGGGCTCGTATTCCGCAGTCCGGGAACTTCCGGGAGACGTGCCACCTCATTCGGAAATGCCTGCCTCGGACGGTCATGCTGTCACGTCGACTTGGGCTGCCCAAATCATTGCGGCGGTGCCGGGCGCTCGCCCTTGTGCCCGCTCCTTTGCTCCCGCAAGCCGGTTCAATTGACGATTTCGCCCTCCTGTCATGGTTAGTAGAAGGAAACGCAAAATTTGGGTGTCTACATCTTCCAAAGTAATTTATAAACTTTGGATGCATCCAAGCTTTGATCACTTCTCTCTTTTACTCCTCCAAACCGTGGCCTACTGTCTCTTTTCTCTCTCTTCTAGTTTTTTTTTAACTCTCTTTTTAGAACAAAGGAATTAAAATGGAAGAAACAAAAGGAAGTATACTTGTTTCATTATTAGATATAATATGTATATCTAACCTATCACTATCCCTTACTAATTAAGTAAGTAAATAACACATGTGGTTAATCGATTTGGATGACACCTTGCAAGAAGGATAAGCTTAAAAAAAATTACCATTTCTCTTCCTTATCTCCTTCCATGCCCGGCCACATCAAGGGATAATGCCCAATTTTGGATTTTATTTTAATTACTTATTTACTTGCTCAAATGACTAATAAGTCCCTACCTTATTGGGTTAAAAATTTGGGCCACTAATTTAATCATTTGGGCTTGAATTAAACTTTCTTGGGCTACTTGAAACCAAATATAATTTCCATCATTCTTGGGCCACTTAATTTATTAGCTTATTGGGCTCCCAATATATGATTTAATTAAATATTAATGGCTAGTTTAATCCATTAACTTAATAATTCTTCAAGTCCACAATTAATTAACTAAAAGGGCTTGATTAAATAACTAGAATTAGTCCATTAGTAATTTACTATTTGGACTATAAAATAAATCATGTTCCACATAATTTCTCATATGAATTAATTATCAAAAATTAATTTACTTACTATATTCATCAATGGAATTGAATATTTAATTAGTTCATTATCTTATCAATTTTTCTTGATATTAATTTACTTAGGTTAGTCCACAAATTTAAATATCTATTAGTGGGATCTCCTTTTAAAATAATAATTAGCCACATATTCATTCATATATATCACAAGACTTTCAATATTACCAATATTGAATTAATATATTTATTTACAATAACTTAGAAATTCTTGTTTATTATAAGCCTAAGATCCAAAACATGCTAAAAGAGCTTATATGACATAGGATGTAATGATCGAGAAATTTTTAAGCTTCGTTACAAATGAAATAAAGAATTTAATTTCTAATGAATTAATTTTGCGCGGTTTGAATTTAAACCTTTGTGTGGTTAATGGTCTATGTGACTAACTACTAGATTAATTTAAAGAAAGTCCCACTAATAGATTTATTTAAATTGGTGGACTAACCTAAGGTGTTTAATATCAAGAAATTTATAAGATCGTAAGTTAATTAAATGTTCAATTAAATTGAATAAAGTAAGTTTAAATTAATTATGTAAATTAATTAATATAATTATTAATTAATGAGAACTATGTGAAGTATGAATAATTGTATTTAATAGTCCAAGTGGTAAATAATACTAGCGGACTAGCCCAATTAGTTTATTAATTAAGCCCACTTATTTAATTAGTTGTGGACTTGAATGTTAGTATGTAAATTAATTAAATTAGCCCATTGGGAATTAAATTGGCCAACATATTGGGAGGCCAATATCATGGGAAGGTCTAGCCAAAAATTTAATAAATTAGTGACCCAAACTAGTGGCCCAATTGGTGAAATTTAAAACCAAGTCACTTTGGTCAAAGATGCTATAAAAAAAGAAATTAAAGGGGGAATCCGGGCACTATGGGCCCTATATGGGGTGCAAGGCTCAAGGATTTTGCATGGAAAACATCACTCCTAGATCTCTCCTTAAAAAGTGGATCTTGGTTTGGTGGTTAATTATTTTAATGATGTAAGCTTAAGATTAATTAAAGAAGTAAGCAAGTTTAGCCATTCTCTATAAATAAAGTCCCTCTCCTCCTATACTAGAGTTAGTCATTTGAAGTGTTCCAAGTCTTAGAAAAGAAAGAGAGCAAAAGAGAAAGGAAGCAACTAGTGTTAGTGAGAAAACTTTGTGCACTTGGGCTTATTCAAGCTTTACCAAAAGGAAAATCAAGAGGGTCAAGGGAGAAGGTGCTCGGCAACTAGAAGGAGTCTTGGTTGCCATCTAGTTTCATCTCCTACTTTGGAAAACAAAGAAAGATGGCCATCAAAAGTAAGAGGTATAAAGAAAACCCTAGAACCTTAGTTTTACTACATTTTATGTTATTTATGTGTTTTTATGGTAGAAAGATGATTTTCAAACACTTTATGTCTAGAATCATGCTAGAAGGGTTGATATATGATTCTAGGGGTTTAACATGCATATCTATATGTGTTATGGTCAAAAACTTTGGTAATAGGTGCGAAAACGATTTTTACCCGTAAACATAAATGAAACGCGTTCATTAAAAATGTACCTTTTGAAACCTACAAGTTGTTTGAATGATTTTCTTCTTTCATGTGTTAGATATACAAGTTAAGAGTAAAACCTAGTTGGAATCATGTAAAAACAATTTAAATCGAGTGAGATATGATTTTTGGAACCAAAAATGCTAACGGTTGAAACCTTCGCACCAACAGTCCACTTCCAGCCCATTTACCATGGCCAATACTTGTCCAAAAATTCGATCCGATGATAGAGTAGTTCGGGAGGATACGAATCCAACAAGACTGATTGGAAGTGAATCAGACTTGTAGATTTCGTTTTATTCAAGTTTTCGTGAAAGAGGCCAAATCTGAAAAATTGCATGCTCCCTACCGGTTTTTATTTCTTTTGGGGACCAGTCCAGTCCAGTTTTCTGTCAAACTTGCAGCAGCCGGTTCAGTGGGTTCTAGACCGGCTCTTGGGTCGGTTCTTGGACCAAAATTTTTCTAAAATGATGAAGAATATTATAATAATTAATTTGGAAATTTTCTGTGTAATTAAGTAAATTTTATTCAATTAGTAGATTAAATCATCATTTAATTAATAATATTAGTCGTTAAATAATTTTTAAATTCCACTAAATGATAATTAAACTAATTATCTATTGTTTAAGGATAATTGATTAGCTAATTATTATTTAATTAATATTAAGTAATAATTAAATAGAAATAGAGTTAATAAACTAACTATTTATTATTTAATTAAGATTAAATAATGAATAGGGATAAATAATTAATTATTAAACATTAATTAACAATTAAAGAGGACTAAAGTTAATAAACTAATTATTTAATTAAGATTAAATAAATAAAGGTAATTAGTTAATTATTATATAACCAATATTAAATAATAATTAAATGAAGATGGAGTTAATAAGTAATTATTTAATTAACATTAAATAAGGGAAAATTTAAAGTAACAGATTAATTAAACAATTATAATAAATTGTTTAAGGGTTTTATAAGTGAATATTACTTAAGGAAAAATAATATTAATTAATTAAATCATTAACCTAAGATCAATTAAATGTCTTATAATGCTAAATGATAGTACATTGAATTATGTGTGTTTTGTGATTGATTAAATGCTAGATAAATGGCATAAGTAAGCGTATAAGTAATAATTTTGTCCAGTACTAATTGATAGACCCACATTATCAATGCTAGGTCTTTCAAGGGATTTTTAATTAAGCAACGTAGCAGTTGTTCGACGATTAGGCAAGTTCCTAACCTTAAACTTCTTACATATTGCAAGCTTCCTAATTTAAGCTCGAGTTTTATTTCTCAAGCATGTGCTAAGTGGTTTAATTACTTTAAAATTATTCCACATCAATATTATTGTCATTCGCACATAGTGCATTTGATTTCGGTTCTGTCATTGAAATGCACCATTATTTAAAGTTCTGTCATTCACGAACTGTTCAAGAGAATTCTAATTCATTTGTTCGACTAGACATATGCATGTTAAGTAATTTAAAAGCTATCCAAACAAGTTGTTGGTGCGGATTCTTAGACTGAGATGAACAAACCCTATATAGGGGAGTTTCCTAAGTATCTGATATACGATACAGACAGAAATAAATGTGCTGCAAATACATAGTGTACAAGAGGTTGATCCCGTCAAGTACAACTCTGGAGATAGTAACCTAATAAGGGTCAATCAAGTGGTTGATGCCTTAGAGTATGTTCATGGTCTATTTGACTATTTAGCCTTTTAACGATCGATTTTCATCATTCATTAGGCATTGATTATCTTGTTTCAGTTATTCATATTGTTGAATCAATTACAGTTATTCCCCTTTTATTCATGATATATTTTCCTTATTCATTTTTCAAACTTGCTGAGCAAAGTAGTTGCTCACTCTTGTTATATCATGAACTTATTGCAGCTAAGCCCGAGTGTTCGAACAAAGATAAGGGCAAGGGGAAAATGAAGTCTTAGAACTCTGTTAGCTGATTTATCTGCTTAATGTTTTGTTTAGTTATCAATTAATGTAACACAAACCCTAGTAGATATTTTTGAAGTTCGTTATATATTTTTATTTAAAGTTGTAAACCTTGGGACATAGTTACCCTTTTGTAATGAACAACATATATTCATTATTTTCGCATTAGTTATTATATATTATTTAGAGGTGCATGAATGTGATAGATCGTGAGCACTAAATTCGAGGTACGAGTAGCCGAATTGAGGGCGCCACAGGTTGGTATCAGAGCTGTACGTTATAAACTTTAGGAATGTGAAACCTAGGTTATAACCTTAGAAGAAAACTCGTATAGAGTACGCTAGGTGATGGTTCGAGGAGATTTATCGAGTTGAAAATATATGAAATGTATTATGGAGATTCATCGAGCCAAGTTTGTGCATAATAAAATATCATTTCATTCCATCAATGAATATATTTTATTGTGGTACTGACTGTGTTGGTTGTTTATATTGTCTTTTGTTGTGGTCGTAGGATGCCTGAGATCGGTCAGTCGAGTCGGGCCATTGAGGAGGAGGAGTTCGTTGATATCCATGTGGATATTGAGCAGCTGGTGGTGGCTGAGGTCGAGGTAGATCCCGAGGAGGATCGGGCTGATGAGAATGAGGAGGTGTAGTACTATACTTCGCCGGAGGAGCTGCCGTATGAGGATCATCTGATTGGGCAATTGGCAGAAAGGAACTTGGAGCTAGAATATCGAGTTAGGCACTTAGAGGAGCAGAATCAGACACATCAAGTCATGGAGGACCACTATAAGGAGTTGGCATATCAGCTGGAGAATGAGTTGGGAGAGCTAAAGGTACAACTATAGGGGTATGAGATCTCGACACAGCAAATAGGACCACTGTTGCATCAGTTGGTGGCCAGGAATACCGAGCTGAGGGAGAAACTAGAGCAGGAGGAATTGAAGTTAGCCGGTTGAGAGTCGAGCACTAGGCCATGAAGCTCGAGCTCGACTTGGAGATTTCGGACAAGATCCGAATAGAGGAGGCCTGGGGTTCGAGTTGTCATGAGGGTAGATTAATTGGAGAAAGAGGTTTAGGCCAGGGTGGTTAGGATTGAGTCCCTGGGCTCTGCGTTGGATATAGCTTTTGAGAGTCTGAAAGATAAGGATACGAGGTACCCCACTGAGGAGGGTCAGACTAGTCGCTCTGTGCGGCGTCGGGTAATGGACAGGGTTGCACAGCAGGAGCACGAGGATGCTGTTCGCCGCAGCATGCGGTGATGTTATGGTTTAGTTGGCATATTATGTATATAGATGTAGTTTAGTTCCTACTTTTGTTCATAGTAGGGACCCAGTTATGATGTAAGTCCCGGTACTTTGGTTTATACTTGGGATAGTGCTAGTGACCCCGCCTTTTGTTTTTGGTCAGAGGGGTAGGATATTTTAAATCCCCACTTTTGTTTATTAGGGGATAGGTATCAGTTGATAGATGTTTTGGCATTTATAGAAATATGCCACGGGTTTGTGATGTTTGATGTACTAAATGGTGGTATATGAATATAAATGCGATATTATTATTATACGTTGACTTGAGTTTGAATTGTGCTTTTAACTTCTAAATGTTTAACATTCATAAACATGTTGCATGAGCAATAGAACACAAGGTATTAATCTAAGGTGTTGTTTACATCAGAGAATGCCACCTAGAAGACAAACCAGAAACCCCCGAGTAGAAGAGTCTGTAAACAACGGGCAAGGTCAACCAGACCCAATGAGAGCTTTTGCCGATATGTTGGCAGAGGCAATGCAGAATAGACGCCTGCAAGTAGTTGAGCAGTCAGGGCATCACTTAGCAAGCTTCAAAGATTTTAAGTTGGTAGGACCCTGGAGTTCCGAGGAACTATGGATCCGATTGAAGCCCAGACATGGGTAGAGGAGATGGAGAAGGTGTTCGAGGTCGCACGAGTGGCCGAAGAACAAAAGACTGAATTTGCCACTTTCATGATGAAAGGCGAGGCAAATTACTGGTGGAAGGCGAACAAGGGCCGAGCTGGGGAAGGCGTAGTTCTGTGGGCTCGTTTCAAAGAGCTATTCTTCGAGAACTACTTCCCAGAAAGTATGCAGGCGAGCATAGTGGTAAAGTTCTTGGAACTCAAGCAAGGGAATTTGTCAGTCGTAGAGTACGCGGCAAAATTTAATGAGTTGGCTAGATTTTCCCCACACTAGCTGGATTCTGAGGCCAGGAAGGCATGGAGGTTTGAGCAAGGACTAAAACCATGGGTATACAGAAGGGTTACGGTTCTGCGGATTGGCACGTTTCCAACGCTTCTGGAGAGGGCACTCATCACCTAAGGAGGAAATGAGGTGTTGGTAAAATATAATCAGGACAAAAAGAAGCAGAGTCGTGAGGGAAATAGAGGAGGAAGCAGTGGAGGAAGTAACCAAAACAAGAGGAAATGGAATGACAGTCAGGCCTCGGGAGGCAGCAAGTCTGGAGGAGAATCTAAGAAAGGGACCAAATGCGACAAGTGCAGGAGAAATCATTCTGGGGAGTGTATGAAAGGCAAGGGTGTTTGCTGCAATTGTGGACAACAAGGACACATTGCCCCTCAGTGGCCGAAAGGTAAGAAAGGAGGGTGTTTTTCATCTGGTTTATCGGATCACCAGATCAAGGACTGCCCAAAGAGAAAAAGTGACGCAACCAGCGGTAACAAGGGTAACAATAGCAAGCTGACAATTGGAGGGCCAACTAATCAAGCAAGCAGACCGACAGAATGCACATTCAACATGACCGTACAAGATGTAGTGGAATCGAAGGACGTGGTGTCAGGTATTATTCCGATCAATAATATCAATGCATATGTATTATTTGATTCGGGTGCTACCTGTTCTTTTGTTTCAGAAGATTTTGCTAAACGGTTAGGTTCACCCGATGAAAAACTAGAGAATCCCATAAATGTAGAAGTAGCCAATAAAGAAATTATTCCCGTAGATTACATTTATAGGAACTATTATGCTGAACTAAGATGGTATAAATATGGTGTGAATTTGATCCTAATTCGATTGGGAGAGTTTGATGTAATTCTTGGAATGGATTGGTTGTCTAATCATAGAGCTGTAATTGACTGCTAGAGGAAATGCATACACCTTAAGACTCCAAATAAGTTGAAGGTTATATTTTATGGTAATAAATCGTCGAGACAATCTTGTTGTCTGACGATGATGCAAGCAAAGAGATTGTTAAGGAAGGGTTGCATAGGTTATCTGGCTCATGTGGTTGATACTCAAAAAGTAGGGGGTGAACTAGGTCAGATACCTGTCGTAAGGGAATTCTCCGATGTTTTCCAAGATGAGTTATCAGGTTTGCCGCCGGATAGAGAGGTGGAGTTTGTAATTGACTTGGTATCGGGAACATCACCGATATCCAAGGCACCGTACCGAATGGCTCCGATAGAGATGAAGGAATTGTTGGTACAGCTGCAGGAATTGTTGGATAAGGGTTATATTCGACCAAGCGTGTCTCCGTGGGGAGCTCCAGCACTGTTCATAAAGAAGAAGGATGGATCGCTAAGGCTTTGTATCGACTACAGAAAGTTGAACAAAGTTACTATTAAGAACAAGTATCTGTTGCCCAGAATTGACAATTTGTTTGATCAATTGAAGGGAGCAAAATACTTTTCGAAGGTCGACTTGAGGATTGGCTATCACCAATTAAAAGTAAGGAAGGAGGATATTCCGAAGATAGCATTCAGAACTCGATATGGACATTTTGAGTTTCTAGTGATGTCGTTTGGGTTGACCAATGCGCCAACAGCATTCATGTACATGATGAATAGAGTATTCAAGCAGTACTTGGACAAGTTTGTTGTCGTGTTCATTGATGCCATTTTGGTTTACTCGAAGATAGAAGAGGAACACGCTGAACATCTGAGGTTAGCACTGGAAACTTTGAGAAGGGAGAAGCTGTAAGCGAAATTTTCAAAGTACGAATTCTGGTTACAGAAGGTGCAGTTTTTGGGGCATGTCATCGACGAGGATGGTGTTTCGGTGGATCCAGCAAAAGTGGAGGCAGTTATTAACTGGGAGCAGTCAAAGACGCCGGCGGAGATTAGAAGTTTCTTGGGGTTAGCGGGATACTATCGGAGATTTATTTAGGACTTTTCGAAGATAGTATCGCCGTTAACCAATTTGACCAGAAAGACGGTTAAGTTTATATGGACAGAAATATGAAGCGAGTTTCTTGGAATTAAAGTAGAGGCTTAGTGAAGCACCTGTGTTGTCTCTACCCGATAATATAGGGGGATTTTTAGTGTATAGTGATGCGTTACATAAGGGTCTTGGCTGTGTACTGATGCAGCATGGCAAAGTCATTGTGTACGCGTCACGCCATCTTGAGGAATACGAGAAGGGGCATCCAACTCACGATTCGGAGTTAGCAGCAGTGGTTTTTGCCTTAAAGATATAGAGGCACTATTTATATGGAGAGAAGTGTGAGATATACCCAGACCACAAAAGTCTGAAGTATATCTTCACTCAGAAGGAGCTGAATATGAGGCAGCGACGATGGTTGGAATTAATCAAAGATTACGATTGTGAAATTTCGTACCATCCGGGTAAAGCGAATGTTGTGGCAGATGCCTTAAGCAGGAAAGGCAGGGAGAAGTTACTGATGTTAACAACTCAGAAAGAATTGGTAAAAGAATTGGAAAGATTGGAATTGGAAGTAAAGTACCCGAAGGAGTCAAATGAGAAACTATTAGCAGTGGAGGCATGTAACGCCCCCGAAACTCGGGTCTTACCTTGAACCCGGGTCCGGTACGTCACGGTACTACCCATACAACATAGGCTTACTAAAAATATGTAATTACAATAATATAACAACATATCCTCATCTAATCCCTGACACGAATACCTTAAATAAAACACTTATGACCAAGGTTGAATAAATACCATGATCATTTACAAAATCTCCTATGTGAACGCAAGGTTCAGATTCTGACTTTATTCAATCCCTGAATATACGCAAAGTTATTCAACAACTATACATTCGTTATATAAAAAAAATGTCCTTTGTACATCATTGTCATCCTTCTAGTTTACTATAACAAGTAACTAACATAATCACATCATAAATACTATAATGGATAACCTTCATTTCTAACTCAAGGTTTACATAGACAAATTCTAGTACATCATATACCGTCATCATAGCTAAATAATTATAATAGAGGAACATTTAGCAACCTTCTTGTATCCATGCGCCTCTAATCCTTATCATCACGATGTTAAGATAATTGCATTGCATCGTAAAATCTGCAAAAGTTTTATTTTGCAAGAATGAGCACGACGGCTCAGCAAGAACTGACAGTTTTCATATTTCATGCTTCACGTAACACATAAGTTTGCATTTTATCCATGCATCATGATTCTCATACTATGCATCTTACTCATGCATTATAAATCTTATGCAATTCATCCATATATATGCATCATGTATCTCATAGCATACTTCATGCATCTCACATTGTATATTTACAATAATTCAAGTTCCACATAGAACAATATAGTCACATAATTGCACATTATGCACACTTTAATCATGCTCTCATATAATCCACATAATAGTGAAAGATTTAGTAATCAAGTCATGTACATCAATACATTTAAACAAGTTAACAAGTTACTGAAAGAACTTGCCTTTAAGCGTTCTTTGCCAAATTATGATGGTTCGTCCTTCAAATATCCTACACAATTTATTTAACAATAAAATACCAATTAGCCACTAAAAGTCTTCATATAATGGTTTATATTATAAACCCACTTCATATCTTATAATGTTCATTTTTTTTAAATCGAAACACTATTTAAGTTCTTTAACACTTTACGCGGCGTTTCGACGTTTACACGTCACACACCTAATTTGCCTCCTTTGCATGTGCTTAGCATGCTCATACATTGGTTTATAACACACTATCATGTTCCATTATTATTAGAAACAAAATATTAAACAAGGTTATACACACTTATTACGGCGTTACGACGTTTGCACGTCCATACGCCACACTTGTCTATTCGAACGCCCAAGTCACACGCGATTGCGTACGCTTAGCACACCCATTCGAATTGTCTAATACCCAATGGTTAATGTTAAGTATCACTATAAATCATAATAACCGTGTTTTAGAACTTAGAACATCATTTTACAGGGTCAGGGGCATTATGTGTGCTTACGCGCATGCCTGACACCCTCCGATTGCCCCCAATTACTTATCAGTCCTAAAAATGGCAAATTTAGGTCATTCTACAGACCTCAAATTGAAAAACTCAAAGAACTAAAGTTGTAGATCTACTCGTTCTCTTTCCGAATCATCTTGAATCGCCTCAATCCGAGTACGTATGAGAAAGTTACGCCCCGTTTTACCAAAGGACGTCGAAGCAGTTTTGCCTAGTGTTTGTGGCCAGCGCCGGGGCGCTCAAAATGGCCTATGTCCAGCGCCGGGGCGCTATAACTAGTAGCTGAGCTCGTGGCCAGTTCGTTTTGCTTCCCGGATGCTCTATTTTTTGGTATTCTAGACCTACCTTGCTTCCAACCACCATAACTCCTCCTATACACCTTCAAATTGGTCCATTTCGGACTCTATGGACTCCAAAGACATAGAGCTACAACATATCAAAAATTTAGAGCTATCCATTAACATTAACACGGCCAAATCTTAGGCCAAAGTATCAACTCATGCTATATTTTCGTGTTCTTCGTGTTCTTGGTGTTCTTTACAAAAATCATCACCAAATCTTTGTTTTAATCCCTTTTTACTCCATTCCAACTGGGTTAAACTCATAACCCATGGAACTACAATATCATAACAACAAATAAATTAAACCAACACGAAATCATAGCTACAAAGTCCTCTAAATCGTCCAAATGTCTAAGTTCATGTCCAAAGTTCATTGTTCTTCATGTTCTTCATCCTCCTTAAGCATAGGTACAGATTTATTGCGTTTTTGTTCCACTTTGATGTTATTAATGGCTTATATAACCTCTTAACAACATTTACAACCATCCAACACAAACAAAACCAACAAGAAATCGAATGTAATGGATTTAATGAGATGTTACCTCTGTAAATCTATTATAGATGATAGAGAAGCTAGCTAGGGTTTATTAGAGTTGCTTGAAGCTCTTCCTCTTCTTCTTCTCTTCCACCCGCGCTCTCTTCTTCTTCTTTCTTCCTTTTTCCGGCGACTTTTCCGGCGACCTTCTCCTTCTTTCTTCTTCATCTTGGCTGCAGATTTTCCATCTCTCTCTCTCTCTATATTTGCTGAACTTAGCCAAGGAAGGGAATGGGAGGAAATGAATTATTTGGGAGAAGTGGAGGAATTTAGGGAGAAGTGGGAGAAATGGGTGTAAGGCTCAAGGTGGCCAATATTTCAAAGGCTTTGCCGGCAAGTGCTCTCCCCACTCTCTCATTCCTAGCAATTTGATTGGTGGAAAATGGTTTTGTGGTTCCCACTTGGAGCAATAAGCCAAATCAAATACCAGAAAATACCAAAATTATATCCGAAAACTCCCACTTTTGTACCGAAACTGGTAAATAACTCTACCCAAAATTAAAATGGGTATTACTATAAATATTGGGATGGGTAAAAATAATTATTATGGGATTTGTCCAAATATTTGAAACACTCATTTAATACATTTCGGATACGGATAAAATCACGTATCAGCTCAAATAAAATTTCCGCCACTTGGAAAAATTATTCGTACGCATACACGTATTTATGAAATTTATTAAAGTCGAAAAAGACACGAAAAATATAATGGTGTGAATAGTGCATCGGGAAATGTGCCCGGTGAATAGTGATTTTGCGATCTTTTGCAAAAATCAATTATTCACTCCTACGGTTCAACAACGCATAAAAATTCATACATTGACCTCATCCAGGTTATAAAATAACCTTAAAACACGTCGCATAAAAATAATATTTAATCCATTAATAATATTAATAAACCCAAATTACAAGGGTATTCACGATTCGCGATCGCTACTCTTCCCGATTAACTCCCCATAATCATATACATCAACGTACATATATCTCACCCATATTTTGGGTTAGCGTCTTTACAATAAATAACTCGTCCAATAATATTATCCTTCAACTATTTATTTAATCTAATAAATAGTACTCTAGCGATATTTCTCGAATCCGCCAAATTAGCTAATACGAAAACTTTCATACTTACTAATCATCGTCTACACATAATCTAGGTTATAATATAACCTTTAAACACTTACCACATAATATTATCAATAAAAGTCTATTTTATTCAATAATATTCATAAGCTCGAATTATCAAGCTACCCATGACTTGCGATCGTTACAATAATTAACTATTAACTCATTCATTCTGAATCTATGTATATATTTCACATTTCTATATATACATATTAAGCTCACCAAAAATCACATAGATATATATAACACATATATATTCAAACTCGAATCATAATAAGAATTATTCTATATTAAATTCTTATTATAATTATTGTCGAAAATCCGGGTTGTCACATCCTTCCCTCCTTATAAAGATTCCGTCCTCGGAATCACAAATATCAAACCTCTTACTCGGTTTTCGTCTAATTTCCTCCGAAATTTTATCGTTGAATAATTTCAACGTATTACTATAACATAGATTTTATATAACCTATTTAATCTCTGAGTATTATCCTATGTTTAACCCATCAATTTCCTTTTCTAAGGATCATTGTATGCCACAATCATCATAATAATTTAATATCATGATTTACTAACTCATAAACATTCGGGATATTACATCCACCCCTTCTTCTAAGAATTTCGTCCTCAAAATTTCAACGCATTCATCTTTGCTCATCCTACCCATCAAAACTAGGTTTTCAATCTAACCTTTACACTATCCTCTTTCAAGGATTCACTTAAAATTGTCGCACTCTACGACTACTTCTCCCTGGGAAAATTACCCTTCCCACAATCAGTTTCCCGAATAATAGGAACCTTCAACAACTGTTTAATAATTGTGAAGTAACTTGAACAAATAGGAAATAAAATATTCCTTAAAAACTTTTCATATTATGCTGAGGGGCCATAAAGACCATGACCACAGAGGTTTACGGGTATTACTACCCCTACCGATTTCAATTATGAAAAAGGTAATCTACCCCTGCTGGGGGCCATAAAGAACATGAACATTGAGGTTTACGGGTATTACTACCCCTACCGATTTCAATTAAGGAAAAGGTAATCTACCTCATAAAGACCATGAACATAGAGGTTTACGGGTATTAATACCCCTACCGATTTCAATTAAGAAAAAGGTAATCTACCTCCGTACGCCAGGTGATCAGCCCTTTGTACTCTGACGTTGTGCACAACTTTCTAGCTAAACGACTATATGCGTTTGCTTGACCACCATAGGGTCAGTCGGGATTTTTCCGACATCAAATACCCCAATAATAGGGTTGTTCAACTCAGCTTACTACAAAATTTCGCACCAAACAATTTGGTTTAGGCATAAATTATCAAATAATGATTGAATTTCATAAACACATTGCAACATTTGTCTAGCCGAATCAAATAGCTTAGACTTTTATTAACAATCCGGACATCAATCGAATTATTATAGCCAACTCAATATATATATATATATATATATTTTTTTACTTTAAAGAAAATAAAAAAAAGAATCATTTTATGACGTCATGATACCGCACTGTTTCTACAGTCCGTTGAGGATTCCGTCATTTTGTGATTTTGTCATACTACATCATACCATTGTGGGTTGACGATACTATGATCACATCCAACACTAGGTTAATCTGCATTGATGACTCCATCATCTGTCATTCCACACCAGATTTCATGATGCATTGATGACAATTTAAAAATACATTTTGATATTTTCAAATCAACTTTGTCTAGCCGAAACTATTAGCATAGACATATGGATAATAGTACATTTAAAAATCCTTGGTCCAGAAGTCTGGCCCCATACATTTTTCGAAGAGCAAAAGTGCACATGTCAGCACGAAGTCAATAAATTTCGAAGTCTAGCATGGCTAGCAGATTTGGAATATCCATGTCTCCTCATCAACTTCAATTTCTCCCATTTCTCCACTATTTAATAATCCTATTTATTTCTAACTCCATCAATGCTCATCATATTGAGAATTCACAGTTCTCAATCCACAACCTTTCTATACCCCAATATCGTTTATTAAACTTACCACACATTATGAGTCCAGGAACTTACCACAATTATATGGGTTTAGGGACTTATCCTAGTCAGACCAAAATCGTCCATTCGCTGAGGGGTCCCACCATACGGTTATGAGTCATGAACTTACCATACGTGTGAGTTTAAAGAACTCGCACCTAATCTTAATATTCTCTAACTATCAAATATAAATATGAGAAAAGAATCACCTTCTCGTCATACGTATAACGATAGCGCGATATCAGGTTCCAATGATTATCAATATAGGAAGCTAAGTGATTGTCGAACCCATCACAATCCCCTGCCCATACAAGGAATTGATTAACTCAGCCACTAATCAATATAGGAAGCTAAGCGGTTGTTACACCAAGCACAAATTCCCCGCCCATACAAGGAATTGTTCAACTCAACCACTATACCGATATAGGAAGCTAAGTGGTTCTCAAACCAAGCACGAATCCCCCGCCCATACAAGGAATTGTACAACTCAGCCACTAACATGAGTCCTCAATTGAAATCACCCCCAATCCTAGCTTACTCGTTGCTCAACAAGAATTTAACTCGTGTTCCATCATCCATAACTCTTTCCGAGTTTTACTCGTACTATCTCACAGTACCATCTATCTATAGCATTCAGCTAAAATTTTGAATCATTCAATTGATCATCTATCATTCTATGACTTAATCCAATCACATCGTGATCTTACTCTACAATCGTTTTACATTACGATCTTCCTTATCCTACGATCGTTTCATCCTACGACCTTCTATACTCTTCTCTTTAATCATAATATATGATTTTATTGCATTTACGCCTTATAGACCTCGTCCATTTATCAATACCTGTCATCTTTATTACTGGAGTCAGGTAACTCCTAATTCGCATCTTTTATAACGCATCGAGATTCTTCTTTGAATCGTCTTATATATATCTCAACTCTTACTATGAATTTTCTAAATTCATTTACTATCAATTAAACTCTATTTGAGTTTTATCACTTCACTATCTTCATAATTATCATCTTCCTTCACTACAGTTATAGCCTAAGGTACTCTTACCTAAGGTTTATAACCTATCAGCTCTGATACCAACTGTAACGCCCCCGAAACTCGGGTCTTACCTTGAACCCGGGTCCGGTACGTCACAGTACTACCCATACAACATAGGCTTACTAAAAATATGTAATTACAATAATATAACAACATATCCCCATCTAATCCCAGGCACGAAGACCTTAAATAAAACACTTATGACCAAGGTTGAATAAATACCATGATCATTTACAAAATCTCCTATATGAACGCAAGGTTCAGATTCTGACTTTATTCAATCCCTGAATATACGCAAAGTTATTCAACAACTATACATTCGTTATATAAAAAAAATGTCCTTTGTACATCATTGTCATCCTTCTAGTTTACTATAACAAGTAACTAACATAATCACATCATAAATACTATAATGGATAACCTTCATTTCTAACTCAAGGTTTACATAGACAAATTCCAGTACATCATATACCGTCATCATAGCTAAATAATTATAATAGAGGAACATTTAGCAACCTTCTTGTATCCATGCGCCTCTAATACTTATCATCACGATGTTAAGATAATTGCATTGCATCGTAAAATCTGCAAAAGTTTTATTTTGCAAGAATGAGCACGACGGCTCAGCAAGAACTGACAGTTTTCACATTTCATGCTTCACGTAACACATAAGTTTGCATTTTATCCATGCATCATGATTCTCATACTATGCATCTTACTCATGCATTATAAATCTTATGCAATTCATCCATATATATGCATCATGTATCTCATAGCATACTTCATGCATCTCACATTGTATATTTACAATAATTCAAGTTCCACATAGAACAATATAGTCACATAATTGCACATTATGCACACTTTAATCATGCTCTCATATAATCCACATAATAGTGAAAGATTTAGTAATCAATTCATGTACATCAATACATTTAAACAAGTTAACAAATTACTGAAAGAACTTGCCTTTAAGCGTTCTTTGCCAAATTATGATGGCTCGTCCTTCAAATATCCTACACAATTTATTTAACAATAAAATACCAATTAGCCACTAAAAGTCTTCATATAATGGTTTATATTATAAACCCACTTCATATCTTATAATGTTCGTTTTGTTTAAATCGAAACACTATTTAAGTTCTTTAACACTTTACGCGGCGTTTCGACGTTTACACGTCACACACCTAATTCGCCTCCTTTGCATGTGCTTAGCATGCTCATACATTGGTTTATAACACACTATCATGTTCCATTATTATTAGAAACAAAATATTAAACAAGGTTATACACACTTATTACGGCGTTACGACGTTTGCACGTCCATACGCCACACTTGTCTATTCGAACGCCCAAGTCACACGCGATTGTGTACGCTTAGCACACCCATTCGAATTGTCTAATACCCAACGGTTAATGTTAAGTATCACTATAAATCATAATAACCGTGTTTTAGAACTTAGAACATCATTTTACAGGGTCAGGGGCATTATGTGTGCTTACGCGCATGCCTGACACCCTCCGATTGCCCCCAATTACTCATCAGTCCTAAAAATGGCCAATTTAGGTCATGCTATAGACCTCAAATTGAAAAACTCAAAGAACTAAAGTTGTAGATCTACTCGTTCTCTTTTCGAATCATCTTGAATCGCCTCAATCCGAGTTCGTATGAGAAAGTTACGCCCGTTTTACCAAAGGACGTCGAAGCAGTTTTGCCTAGTGTCTGTGGCCAGCGTCGGGGCGCTCAAAATGGCCTATGGCCAGCGCCGGGGCGCTATAACCAGTAGCTGAGCTCGTGGCCAGTTCGTTTTTCTTCCCGGATGCTCTATTTTCTGGTGTTCTAGACCTACCTTGCTTCCAACCACCATAACTCCTCCTATACACCTTCAAATTGGTCCATTTTGGACTCTATGGACTCCTAAGACATAGAGCTACAACATATCAAAAATTTAGAGCTATCTATTAACATTAACATGGCCAAATCTTAGGCCAAAGTATCAACTCATGCTATATTTTCGTGTTCTTCGTGTTCTTGGTGTTCTTTACAAAAATCATCACCAAATCTTTGTTTTAATCCCTTTTTACTCCATTCCAACTGGGTTAAACTCATAACCCATGGAACTACAATATCATAACAACAAATAAATTAAACCAACACGAAATCATAGCTACAAAGTCCTCTAAATCGTCTAAATGTCTAAGTTCATGTCCAAAGTTCATTGTTCTTCATGTTCTTCATCCTCCTTAAGCATAGGTACGGATTTATTGCATTTTTGTTCCACTTTGATGTTATTAATGGCTTATATAACCTCTTAACAACATTTACAACCATCCAACACAAACAAAACCAACAAGAATCGACACAAATCTGACCCACAAGCTTAGGAGCTCAAAACTAAGAAAACTTGAAAAACTTAACAAGACATCGAATGGAATGGATTTAATGAGATGTTACCTCTGTAAATCTATTATAGATGATAAAGAAGCTAGCTAGGGTTTATTAGAGTTGCTTGAAGCTCTTCCTCTTCTTCTTCTCTTCCACCTGCACTCTCTTCTTCTTCTTTCTTCCTTTTTCCGGCGACTTTTCCGGCGACCTTCTCCATCTTTCTTCTTCATCTTGGCTGCAGATTTTCCATCTCTCTCTCTCTATATTTGCTGAACTTAGCCAAGGAAGGGAATGGGAGGAAATGAATTATTTGGGAGAAGTGGAGGAATTTAGGGAGAAGTGGGAGAAATGGGTGTAAGGCTCAAGGTGGCCAATATTTCAAAGGCTTTGCCGGCAAGTGCTCTCCCCACTCTCTCATTCCTAGCAATTTGATTGGTGGAAAATGGTTTTGTGGTTCCCACTTGGAGCAATAAGCCAAATCAAATACCAGAAAATACCAAAATTATATCCGAAAACTCCCACTTTTGTACCGAAACTGTTAAATAACTCTACCCAAAATTAAAATAGGTATTACCATAAATATTGGGATGGGTAAAAATAATTATTATGGGATTTGTCCAAATATTCGGAACACCCATTTAATACATTTCGGATACGGATAAAATCACGTATCAACTCAAATAAAATTTCCGCCACTTGGAAAAATTATTCGTACGCATACATGTATTTATGAAATTTATTAAAGTCGAAAAAGACACGAAAAATATAATGGCATGAATAGTGCATCGGGAAACGTGCCCGGTGAATAGTGATTTTGCGATCTTTTGCCAAAATCAATTATTCACTCCTACGGTTCAACAACGCATAAAAATTCATACATTGACCTCATCCAGGTTATAAAATAACCTTAAAACACGTCGCATAAAAATAATATTTAATCCATTAATAATATTAATAAACCCAAATTACAAGGGTATTCACGATTCGCTATCGCTACTCTTCCCGATTAACTCCCCATAATCATATACATCAACGTACATATATCTCACCCATATTTTGGGTTAGCGTCTTTATAATAAATAACTCGTCCAATAATATTATCCTTTAACTATTTATTTAATCCAATAAATAGTACTCTAGCGATATTTTCTCGAATCCGCCAAATTAGCTAATACGAAAACTTTCATACTTACTAATCATCGTCTACACATAATCTAGGTTATAATATAACCTTTAAACACTTACCACATAATATTATCAATAAAAGTCTATTTTATTCAATAATATTCATAAGCTCGAATTATCAAGCTACCCATGACTCGCGATCGTTACAATAATTAACTATTAACTCATTCATTCCGAATCTATGTATATATTTCACATTTATATATATACATATTAAGCTCACCAAAAATCACATAGATATATATAACACATATATATTCAAACTCGAATCATAATAAGAATTATTCTATATTAAATTCTTATTATAATTATTGTCGAAAATCCGGGTTGTCACAAGGCAAGTCCGACTTTACTAGATAAAATCAAAGAGGCTCAAGAAAAGAATAAAGAATGTGATGGCATAAGGTAGCGAATTTTTGAAGGAGAAGAGCTGAAGTATAAGGTTGATTGCACAGGACTGCTAAGGTTTGAAGGAAGGATCTGGATACCGTTGTTTCCTCAGTTGAGAGAGGAGATTTTATAAGAAGCTCACAATTCAAGGTATTTCGTACACCCTGAGAGTACTGTTGTCCAAAATTAGTATAAATAATTTGAAAGTAGTATGCACACAAGCCAATCATATTTGATTATCTACAAGCCACTTTGTAATCTTATTCGGTTATTAAAGGCATTTTATATTATATACATAGTGTTGTTATATTAAATGTGATAAACTCATAGTTTTGAGCAATGTTTTTAGAATCATGATGGTGATCATGCTAATGAGATCTAAATTCTAGATAGCTCACAAACTAAAAACGTTCCTAATCGTTGGATTACTAAAAAGGGGATTAGTGAATCCGGATAAATTAGTACATACGTTGCTTGCTCTTAGGAAGAGGATGATTGATCTCATAATCATTTGTGTGAAGACACTAAAGCAAGTATGTAGGTGCTTATTGGAGAATAAGTTCACTGCACGTGACTCGCTAAGAAATACCTAATGGAGTTTTACTCGCCTGTCAATAGGAATTCCTCTAGTGATAGTAGTGCAAGTGATCATTGGACTTGAGATCATCATAGTATCTTGTGTATGATGAGTTATACTTTGACATGTCCCTTAAGACCTTTGGGGTATATCAAAGGGTATGATTGGGTATAATAAGTTGTGCATGGAGATAAGTGAATGATCAACAAAGAATCTACCACGTCTAGTAAAAGATGTGAATGTCCTATGTGATTCGATAAATGACAACTTAGTAGTCCTTGGCCAAGGCAGAATAAAATTAGAAAGAGTTTCTAATTTGCATTATTTAGAATTTTGCATTTGGGAATCGAAATACATATAATTAAATAAAATAAGACTTGACAGTAATTCCATGTCTTATATTTAAATGAGACATTGTATGGTAGAAGGATTGAATTGTACGGTAACTATTCACTGAAAGGTTCTTTTGTGATTAATGTTGAAATCTATATTATCTGGAAAGTCGTTGATCGCTAAGGGGGCTTACCCTTATTGTAGAATAAATATTATTTATTTAAATGAATTAAATAGTTTAATTTCTTTATTTAAATAAGATTAGAATTGTTCAAATTGATTTATTCACAACCGGTTTAATATGGAGAACCTAAAGGGTCACACCGCAAAAGAAAAATATTTATTTAAGAAGTAAATGGCATAATTGTAATAATAAGTTAAGTGTATTTAATTTAATCTATGGAGATAGAATAAATTAAATAGCTTAATATTTATTATTTAATATTTTAGAAATATTAAATATAAATTAATAAGAGGAGTCTTATTATTATTATTATTATTACTATTACTATTATTTAATTCCTAATAGGGATTGAGAATTAATTAATAGAAGTACTCTCTCATTAATTCCTAATTAGATTAGGAGTTTTATTTAATTAAAGGAGTTTAATTAGAATAGAAACCCTAATCCTAAATAGTTTAGGGAAGGGTTTTCCGACATCTATAAATAAGAGAAGTCTTATCATAGATTAGGGTTACACACTCTTGCATTAGATTATGGAGAGTACTTGTAATTTCTATAGAGATAGAAACTAGGGTTTTGCCAACACCCAACTTCTTGAATACCTATTCTTCCTTGGTGGATCGCCTCTAGAGGCCAAACACTTGGGTGGCTAACGTTGATCAAAGGGAGGAATCTCATCGGTGGAATTTGAGGAGAACACGAAGGACTAGGAGTTGAACTTGTACCCGAGGAAGCTTTGATCTACGAGGGTATAATTCTTATTCTCTTTCTCTTTCGTTTATATCGTTAATTGAGCACATAGATTGATCATGGTAATGGTTTGCATTAAAATTTTAAAATTCGTTTTATCACGCTTCCGCCCTATTTATGTAATTTGATTGCATGCTTGCGTTATATACAAACCTAACAGTGGTATCAGAGCCTAATCTTGTGCTAATTATCGATTTTGATGATTCTATATGTGTATAGTATGCGATTGGATCGAAATTTTTGGGCAGAATTTGTTTTTTCTGAATCTGCTACGCGGCGCAGCTGCGCCGGCTCCAGTTCATTCTGGAGCGTAGCTGCGCCCAAACCTAGAAAGTCGTTTTTGGGGTTCAGCGCAGCTGCGCCGTTTCCCAGTTCATTCTGGGCGCAGCTGCGCCGGACAACAAAATCCGAAAAATAATTTTTTCTTCAATTAAAATAAATTGTTTATTTAATTGATATAAGTTTAAAATAAAAGATGTTTATTTTATCTGGAATAGGATTTCAGATTGCTAAAATTAAATGAGTTTAATTTGGATTTGGTTTTTGATTAAAATAAAAGAGTTTATTTTGTTTCAAAACTAAATATTAGCAAAACTTTTGCCCATTAATTGATATCAATGCATATATGGAATGGTTTTATTATTCATATGATGAATGTTATTTATTGATAAATATAGAGATATGTATGATAATAAATAGGGATTGATTATGGACAATGTGTGATTGGAATTATTTTAGAGGATGCTTGAATGTATGAGTTTTTATAAATGGGGTCTGCGTACCTCGTCTTCTCTAATTTTTTCTTAATGTAAATTCTATCTCCCTCCTATGTACTTTCCCTTGACTGCTGATCAAGGTTTTTATTTATTGTAAATAGTTTATGTAATATGACTAGTTAGAATTAATTTTAAAGAATTGGAGACAAAGGAGCAAGGAGCGCTTGAAGACCCGTTTGTATTGGAGCTCGGGTTTAAATGTAATAGTTATATTTAAATTTTATTCTTGCACCCTAGGTTTGACCTTTTGGTTCACTTGGTGGCTCTAGTGAATCAAACTAGAATAAAAGTCCATAATCAATCCGGGTAGAATATAGTATTCTATATGTGCATGCTTACTATATATATTATATATTATCCAACATGCTTCGCATGTTAAATAATATGACGCGTATTTTATATATATGTGTGTGCATGCGCGCTAAACAAGATGAAACTAATAATAACAAATCCCTCAAAGAAATCATATTAAGTCCTAAGCGTTCAAAGATATTTGGAATATCGAATGTCGCCTTCTAGCATTGTAAAACAATAGAGTATTGAATATTTAATATGAGTTTGTTGTGTCACCACAAGGCAAATATTAAATATTTAAGATGTTGCATTATCACATTTGATGCTTATTAAGGAATTGAACATTACTGTTTTGTTGTGTCACCACAAGGACGGTATTTTTCTCTTCACATATATGGAAGTGCTAGGATGGACTTAACTTAGATAATTTTGATTCGGATGTGTCACCACTTGATCAAAATAATCTAAGAGGCAAAATACTTGGAGTTACATAGAGATGTAATTGACAATAGTTGTCTACCTATTTATTTATATATCGTTTGTTGTGTCACCACAAGGCTGTATACATTTGAAATGGGATCCTTAGTCTCACTAGCAAATCTTTAATTAGAATTGTCGAACTATATATTGAGGGTAATATAGTTTGATAAAAAGTGAGAGATACCAATTTAAAATAAAGACCTAATTTATTTTGGTAATTAATTAAGAAATGAATGTATGCTAAAATATTGTTAAATTACAAATTCATTTACATAATTTTACAATGTCTAATTTACTATCACTGCGGAGCATATTAGATGCTAATTAACCGGACCAAATTAAAAGGACTGGTTAAAGAATTTGAGAATAGTTCTCAAGGCTAAAAAGTTATCTTGTGTACTTAATATGCCTATCCCTGCAATGGTTGCAGACAATGCCTCGGAGGAAGAGATTGCTACTTTTAAAAAGTGGCATGATGATGCACAGTTGGCTCAATACATCATGCTCGCATCCATGAGTAACGAGCTTCAGCGTCAGCATGAAACTATGGATGCTCCTACTGTACTCCTGCACCTTCAAGGAGTTGAATGGTGAGGAAAGTAGGACTGCTAGATATTAGATATCTAAGAAGCTCTTCCAATCTAGAATAACCGATGGCACTACATTATAGACAAATATCCTCAAAAATGATCAATCTGATTGAATAATTGGGATAACTGGGTTTAGTAATGGATGGAGAGATGATCCAAGATTTGATCTTGCAATCACTTCCGGACTCTTTCTCACAATTTGTTGTGAATTTCCACATGAATAAGCTATATGTCAGCCTGCCTGAGTTGCTTAAACATGTTGAAAACTGTAGAGAGTCACTTTCCAACCAAGAAAGACCAAGTCTTACTGGTAGATAATTCTTCCAGGAAGCGGAAGAGGGCCAAAGGATCTTCTTAAAAGAAGAACAATTCAAAGAAGGTATAAGGAAAGGCAATAACTAAGGACACTAAGAACAAAACTGATGCAGATAGCAAAGGAGTTTGCTTCCACTGCAATAAGCCTGGATACTGGAAAAGAAACTGTAAGGAGCATCTTGCAGAGGCTAACCAGAAGAAGCTTAGTGAAGCTTCGGTTACAGATATAGGTTTGTTCATGATTGAAATAAATTTTTTCTGTAAGTTAAGATTCTACTTGGATATTGGATACTGGTTATAGTTCTCACATATGCAATCCAATGCAGAGACTAAGTAGAAGTAGAAAGCTAAATAAAGAGTAAGTTATCTTACGTGTGGAGAATGGAGCAATGGTTGCTACATTAGCCGTAGGAACTTATAGTTTAGCGTTGCCTATGGGCAAGTCTATTAAGTTAATAAGTTGTTATTATGTTCCAGTTCTCTTAAGAAACATTATTACTTCCGTTGTTGGACAAGGAAGGTTCTGGTATTATATTTAAGAACAATTGTTGTTCTATTTATAATAATAATGTTTTGTTTAAAACTGGAAGATCACTTGATGGACTTTGTAAACTTGACTTACATGAAAAATAATTTTGCAAATTGAACAAACTAGTAAAAGAAAAGGAGATGATCATTTAAAGAGTTGAACATGTGTATTTGATGAAATACAAGTCTGAACCATTTGAAAGGTTCAAATAATTCAGAAAGTGAAACAAATTGACAAAGTATTAAGATTCTTTGATCAGATCAAAGAAGGAATACTTGTACAATGAGTTTCTAGATCATCTCAAAATGGTATTTTCTCATAATGGACGCTTCATGATACGTAATGATTGACCAGTGTATCTAAAAGGAGAAATTGTACCTTGTTGGACATGGTGTGGTCCATAATGATTTTTACTGACATTCCAGTATCCATCTGGGGTTATGCCCTAGAAACGACAACATATCTACAAAATAAGGTAACCTCAAAATTCGGCCCCAAGACTCCATAAAAGTTATGGATACAGAGGATTCCTAATCTTAAGTATGTTAAAATAAGGGGTTATCCAACTTATGTGAAAAGGTTTCAAAAGATAAGTTTGGGACAAAAATCTGACAAGTGCAGAGTTGTAGGATATTCTAAAGAAAGTTTAGGATATTATTACTATAATCCTACACGCTACTTTCTTGGATAAAAGGTGTTTATCATTGAAGGAACTAGTGGAAGGGTAATAGATCTTGAAGGAGTTCAAGAACTACAAAGTATTACAAGTCAAACCGAGGAACCTGTAGATAAACCTGTTGTACCACAACGGAATCGTAAATCTAGAAGAGTACCAAAGATACCTATGAGGTATAGATTCATCATAGAGGATGATGATGAGGTACGCATCATAGAGGATGATGATCCAGTTATATACGATGATGCTATGAGTAGAAGATACTCAGAGAAATGGCAAATGGCCATGAAATCCGAAATGGACTCCATGTATGAGAACCAAGTATAGACTCTGGTTACTCCACCGAAAGGCATAGTGCCTAGAAGGTGTAAATGGGTCTTTAAAGAGAAAGACTAGGGCAAATGGCAAGGTAGAAACCTATAAGACCAGACCTGTTAAAAGGTTTCAAATAAAGTCAAGGAGTTGACTGTGATAAAACCTTATTACCGGGTAATGCTCAAGTCCATTTGGATTTTGCTTGTGATTGCAGCTTATTACGAAATCTGGCAAAATGGATGTGGAGACGTCCTTCCTCAATAAAGACTTGAGGACAATGTATGTATGATACAGCCAGAGGAATTTGTTTCAAAAGGATGAAGCAAATCGTGTTTTTAAGCTACAATGATCCATTTATAGATTGGAACAAGCTTCTCAAAGATGGAACATTCATTTTGATGAGACAATCAAAAGAGTTTGATTTTATCAAAAACGGGAATGAATCTAGTGTGTACAAAAGGGTCAGTGGGAGCACTGTGACATTCCTAGTATTATATGTTGATATACTACTGATAAGGAATGACACGCCAATGCTACAATCAGTAAAGATAAAATTGTCTAAACATTCCTCTATGAATAACTTGGGAGGAGCATCCTATAAATTGGGGATATAAATCTATATAGATAGATTTAAAAGGATGTTCGGCTTGACCCAATGAACGTATATTCATTCGATGTTAAAGTCGTTTAGCGTGACAAATTCCAAGAGAGGTCTCATAATGATAAGCTATGGAGTGTATCTCTCTAAAATTGTCTCCAATGAAAAAGAGATCGCATGAGTTACTATCATGTATGCAATGAATATACAAGGCCTAATGTTGATCAGTCATATTCTGGAGAAGATCACTGTAAGACAGTGATAAACATCTTTAAGTACTTAACCGGTACTGAAGATGTGATTATGATTCATGGTAGGTCTAAATTAAAACTAGAGGGCTAAACAGACTCAAGTTTTTCAGACTGACCAAGACGATAACAAATCCACTTTAAGGTAAATTGTTACCTTGAATGGTGGTGCAGTGAATTGGAAAGGTTCCAAAATAGCAAAGAGTTGCTAGTTTAGTGACAAAGACAAAGTATATAGCTGTAAATGAAGCTGCAAGTTGATTGTTTGGATGAAAAGTTCATGACAGAACTAGGAATAGTTTCTAAGTCTCATCTTGGATTCAAGCATGTGTTGCGGCACTTTCATTTGATTAGAGGAATCATTGAAAGAAGAAAAGTCACTATAGAGATAGTGGACTCTCAATAACAACATTGCATATCCATTTACTAAAGCTTTATCCAAACGGCAGGATGATCGTCAAGGGGATTAGTGAATCCGGATAAATTAGTACATACGTTGCTTGCTCTTAGGAAGAGGATGATTAATCTCATAATCATTTGTGTGGAGACACTAAAGCAAGTATGTAGGTGCTTATTGGAGAATAAGTTCACTGAACGTGACTCGCTAAGGAATACCTAATGGAGTTTTACTTGCCTGTCAATAGGAATTCCTCTAGTAATAGTAGTACAAGTGATCCTTGGACTTGAGATCATCATAGTATCTTGTGTATGATGAGTTATACTTTGACATGTCCCTTAAGACTTTTGGGGTATATCAAAGGGTATGATTGGGTATAATAAGTTGTGCATGGAGATAGGTGAATGATCAACAAAGAATCTACCACGTCTAGTAAAAGATGTGATTGTCCTATGTGATTCGGTAAATGACAACTCAGTAGTCCTTGGCCAAGGCAGAATGAAATTAGAAAGAGTTTCTAATTTGTATTATTTAGAGTTGTGCATTTGAGAATCGAAATACATATAATTAAATAAAATAAGACTTGATAGTAATTCCATGTCTTATATTTAATTGAGACATTGTATGGTAGAAGAATTGAATTGTACGGTAACTATTCACTGAAAGGTTCTTTTGTGATTAATGTTGAAATCTATATTATCTGGAAAGTCGTTGATCGCTAAGGGGGCTTACCCTTATTGTAGAATAAATATTATTTATTTAAATGAATTAAATAGTTTAATTTATTTATTTAAATAAGATTAGAATTTTTCTAATTGATTTATTAACAGCCGGTTTAATATGGAGAACCTAAAGGGTCACACCGCAAAAGAAAAATATTTATTTAAGAAGTAAATGGCATAATTGTAATAATAAGTTAAGTGTATTTAATTTAATCTATGGAGATAGAATAAATTAAATAGCTTAATATTTATTATTTAATATTTTAGAAATATTAAATATAAATTAATAAGATGAGTCTTATTATTATTATTATTACTATTATTATTATTTAATTCCTAATAAGGATTGGAAATTAATTAATAGAAGTACTCTCTCATGAATTCCTAATTAGATTAGGAGTTTTATTTAATTAAAAGAGTTTAATTAGAATAGAAACTCTAATCCTAAATAGTTTAGGGAAGGGTTTTCCTACATCTATAAATAAGAGAAGTCTTATCATAGATTAGGGTTACACACTCTTGCATTAGATTGTGGAGAGTACTTGTAATTTCTATAGAGATGGAAACTAGGATTTTGCCAATACCCAACTTCTTGAATACCTATTCTTCCTTGGTGGATCACCTCTAGAGGCCAAACACTTGAGTGGCTAACGTTGATCAAAGGGAGGAATCTCATCGGTGGAATTCGAGGAGAACACGAAGGACTAGGAGTTGAACTTGTACCCGAGGAAGCTTTGATCTACGATGGTATAATTCTTATTCTCTTTCTCTTTCGTTTATATCATTAATTGAGCACATAGATTGATCATGGTGATGGTTTGTATTAAAAATTTAAAATCCGTTTTTGTAATGTCCGGAAATTTTAAACATTGTATCAAATTTATTTTTATAAATAAATTCATTTTATACAATTTTATAAATTTAATTGGATCCATGTAAGTAGTATTATTCAAATTTATAAATTTATCCTAGTATTTAATTTCAAGAAAATTGGGAAATTTAATTTGCGTTACTATTATCGGATCTAAATAATTCGCATGAAGGATTATTGTTGAAATAAATATTATGAATAATTAATTAATTTAAGTAATTAATTCATTTTAAATATTTGGGAAATAATGTCAATACTTTTAATAAACAAGATGGGCTATTTTCTTTTATTTCAATTGACCCCAAAATTTTAAAAACCTAAATTCCTTTTATTCCTATTGGGCTAGGTTCATTTTTTTTCTTTCTCTTAATCCCCTGTTGGGCCGAACCCCAAATTGGATGAGCCCAATTTAATTGCCAGCCGGGTCAACCCATTTCCTTGAACCGGTTGGATCCATCTCAATTGGGGCAACGGATAAGCTAATTTGGGAGAAACAATTTGGGAACTCAGCCTAAAACTCAGATAACCGAACCAAAGAAAGGAAAAAGGAAACCAAATCCCAAAACCCTTGATCAGTCGCAACCAGTGAAGGAGAAGGGGGAAAAAATCAACCCTCAATCGAATCTGTCAATCGAGCCAAACCCAAGCCCTCAATCAACCAGTCGGAGAGGGGGCAGGTGACTGAACGGAGTGACGCCAAGCGCGCCGGCGATCGCACGAAGCAGCCAGTGGACAGGACGGGGGAGGCATCGACGACCGGGCGCTCAACGATCGGACCAAAGGATTCGAAAAATCGGCGATTTGATCGATGGGAAGGCGCCGCTCGAAGATGTGACGGTCTAGCTGAGCTCGGATGGGTGGTGCAGACACGGACCATTACCTCCCTCCTACCGTTGGTCTTTGACCAGTCACTAAGGTTATTGCCCAAATAATTAGGGCAAAATTTTCCCTATAAATTGGACCTCAAATCCCTAAACCAAGCTGCCGAATCTCTGTTGTGCGTCCCAAATTAGGGTTTGAAATTAGACAATTGGGGATTTCGATTTCAGCTCTCTGTGAATGTCCAACTTGATTTCGTATTTCGGTAGAAGGAGGAGAGTCGCAACGCGATCGAGTTCAAGGTATACCCAGTTGCTGATTTTCTTGTGGATTGATTTCTTTGAAATTTTTGTGGTTCCCTGTAATAGGATTAAAATGGTTGACTGTATTGGATTTTGTATAAGTTCCTTTTCCTGTACAAAATTTTTCTCTGTACCTGGATTGGTATTGTCAAATGTGTTGTGTGGTTACACTGTGTTGGGCCAATTGATTCAGAATCTGGTATTTAATTGTGTGAACGCATTGGATATCTTATTCTGGGTTTTGTATGGAAATATTCCTCTGAATTGGGAAATCTGTATTGTATTGGTATACTTGTTTCCACAGCACTGGATTGTGTTGGTTAATTTGGTTAAGAGTTCTAGTTTTAAATTGCAATTGTCTGTTGATTTGTGTTAATCTGGGAAATCATTACTGTGTTGGGCTGCATTGAGTTGTTCTTTGAGTTGGCATTTTGGTGAACCCCAGGTTTCGGACAGTAGGATCGTATGCAGGTTTTAGGCTAGCATCGACCTTAGTTGCCCAACAAGTGATTGTTAAAATGTTTGAACGAAAAACCATTCTTCACTTTGGGAATTATGTCGGTAGTTTGGTTATGTAATTCATTGGGTTATTTTTTTAAAACAACAATAAATTAGGGTTAATAATTGTTTATTATAAGGAAAATAAATATTTAATTATTATTAAGTATGAATAAAGTCAATTAATAATTATTTATTATTTAGTTATAATTAATAAATAAAGATAATAAATGCTTAATTATTATTTTATATTAAATAATAATTAAGTATAAATG
The DNA here is from genome assembly GCA_034770075.1 of Aralia elata. Taxonomy (NCBI): domain Eukaryota; kingdom Viridiplantae; phylum Streptophyta; class Magnoliopsida; order Apiales; family Araliaceae; genus Aralia; species Aralia elata. Next base: position 41,239,522 of record CM068385.1, read on the forward strand.
AAGTTAATAATTTAATTATTTATTATTTGCCTTTAAATAATAAATAAAGCTACTAAATATTTGATTATTGTTTAACTACTATTAGGTGATAATCAAGTATGAATTAAGTTAATAATTTGATTATTTGTCAATAAGTGATAAATAAAGGTAACAAATATTCAATGAAATAAATTATTTATTATTTACCAATAAATAATAAATAAAGATAATAAATATTTTAATTATTATTTAATTAATATTAAATGATAATTAAGTACGAACAAGGAAATGGAATAATTATTTATTACTTATCGATAAATAATAAATAAAGGTAATAAATATTTAATTATTATTTAATCTTAAATAATAATTAAGTATAAGTAAAGTTAATAAATAACTATTTATTATTTATCAATAAATAATAAATAAAGATAATAAATATTTAATTATTATTAAATGATAATTAAGTACGAACAAGGTTAACGAATAATTATTTATTATTTATCGATAAATAATAAATAAAGGTAATAAATATTTAATTATTATTTAATCTTAAATAATAATTAAGTATAAGTAAAGTTAATAAATAACTACTTATTATTTATCAATAAATAATAAATAAAGATAATAAATATTTAATTATTATTTAATTAATATTAAATGATAATTAAGCATGACAAAAGGTAATGAAATAATTATTATCATAATAAATAAGGATTGTTAAACCATGTTCAGAGACAGATAATGGTAATAAATCCGGGAAACCAAAGAATAAGTAATCATGATTAGCTACCATCAAGTTAATAGCTAAAGATTATTAATTTCTGTTTAGCTAATGTTAATTGGTAATTAAATATAGATGGTGAATTTTACCTGTTGAGTAAAAGGTATAGTGAGAGGTGCCAATATACAACTGTTAATTGATAAATCGACTTTACCCAATGATAGGTCACTCGAGATCAATTAATTTAAAGCTAAACTATATCTGTAGCTGAGCAAACAGGCAAGTTCCCAACCCTAAACTTCTTTCATTTTTGCAAGTTCTTCTCACTCAATTTTTGCATTGAGCAGCTTTTAAACCTTATGCATTGTTTTAATTCGTGCAAAAAGGTATATAGTGTTACAAGTTATTCTTTAAGCTTGAATCTTATTTCCGAGCACGCTTTAAGTGGTCTAATTACTTTTAAAATTATTCCGCATCTGTATACTTATTGACATTCGCACTCGCGCATTTGATTTCATATAATTATTTAAATTCAGAAATTTTGAACTACTCATGGTTAAGTCTGGACCCTTGTTCGGTCAGGCAAGTACGACTTTATAAAAGCTATCCGAACCAATCAATGGTAAGGATTCTTAGACTGTATGAACACCCCTTTATTTATAGGGGAGTACCCCACGTACCGTATATAAGGTACCAATAGCAGAATTAAATGTTATGCATATACATAGGGTACGCGAGGCTGATCCCCTCAAGTACGTTATTCTGTAGCCAGTAACCAGAGGGTCAACCAGCTATTGACTCCTCTGGAAGTTATCGTTCAAAGTCTATCTGACTATCAATTGTTTTAAAAGCATTTAATGTTCTTGCTTCTGATTATTCTATTGTTGAAATCCCTTTAATATCCCTTCATCATGATATATCTTTATTGTTGCACTTTAAACTTGCTGGGCAAACTCGTTGCTCATTCTTGCTATATCATGACTTCATTGCAGCTAAACCCGAGACGTCAGGGAAGAACAAAGGGAAAGAAAAGATGAAATGATAGAATTCTCGTAGCAGACTTTAGATTCATGTGTTAGTTAATTACTGTTAATGTAATTTAAACCCTGATAGCTGTTTAGGGTATGGATTGTGTAATTGTTTAAGGTTAATCGTATTCTGGGACTAGTAACACCTTGTAATGAACAACGTATGTTTATTTTATTCCGCATTTTAGATACCATATGTTGTTATAAGTGGATGTTTATGTTGGATCGTGATGACCGGATCCGGGTATTTGGAAACCCGAATTTGGGGGCGTCACAGGTTGGTATCAAAGCCATAGGTTTTAAACTTTAGGATCGCGAAACCTAGGATATAACCTTCATAGTAAACTCGTATCGAGTGTTAGGAGATAAATCGAGGAGATTTGTCATATGTGGTTTTGATGAATTGGGGAATTCATCGAGTCGAGTAGTACCCAATGAAATATAACTTCATTTCTTCAATGAATATATTTTATTGTTGTACTAATGTTAGTTTTTGTGTGTTTGTAGGATGGCTGCTGTAGGGGAGACCAGTGGAGCCCGTGAGGAGGACGTATTTATAGATATACCGGTAGTGGCGGAGCAGCTGGTGGGCTATGCTCCTATTGCCCCGGGATTATTACAGGAGGAGTCCGAGCCGGAGGAGGACTACCACAGGGAGCTACCAGAGCCAGTAGTAGGTGGGGTGATGAGGTCCGGTAGTCAGGACCCTGATACTGAGGAGGAGGATCCCGAGGCCGAGGGGGAGGAGCCACCTGCTGATATTGATGGCATGGGGTCCACTGCTGATGATATCATCGAGGGGTTGACTGACAGAAATGAGGAGTTGGAGGCTCGGATTGCTCATTTGGAGGAGCAAAACCAGACCCATCAGTTTATGGAGGACCAGTACAGAGACCTAGCCTACCAGCTCGAGCATGATTTAGGGGTGGCTAAGGTACAGCTGCAGGGCTACGAGTCCTCAGCACAGCAGGTCGGACCACTGCTACATCAGCTAGTGGCCCGAAATGCTGAGTTGAGAGAGAGGTTGGAGCAGAGGGACCTGCAGATCGCCCACCTGAGGGCAAAACAGGAGGCTATGAGGTTCGAGGCTGGACTGGAGGTGACTGCGAGGATGCGCGTCAGGGAGGCCTGGGCCAGGGAGGCCAGGAGGGTTGATCAGCTGGAGGACCAGTTGGAGGCCAGAGCTGCGAGGATAGAGACCCTAGGCCATGCCCTAGATGCAGCTTACAGGAGACCCCGGACTGAGGTAGGGGAATCCAGTCGCTCTGTTCGTCGCAGGATCGGGGATGGAGCATTCTCTTCTGGTCAGCAGGCTCGGATCCGTCATGATGTATAGTGATGGGATAGGATGGTTGTTTAGTTGCTAGTACAGTCAGTCCCCACCTTTTGTTATATTAGGGACGTATGCATATTTGTATTGTGAAACATTTTTATTTGCTTTCTTGTTGGGGTAGTAGTCAAACCCCAACTTTTGTTGCCTTAGAGGATGGGCAGTATCATTCCCCACTTTTTGTTTTAGGGGATGTTTGGTAGGACACAGTGGCGCATTTATAGCAGTATGCCACAGGTTTCGTCTTGTAACAAACGGTGGTATATGAATATAAATGCAGATGTTTCACTTAAATCGAATGTGTTGATAGATATTTTACCTTTGATTGCTAATTTTAATAACATATGATGTAAAATGTAAATCTATAGGTAAAGGTCATCAGTTTCCTTATTCCAAACCATGCCAAGGGGAAGGCCACGTAACCGACAGGTCGAAGAGTCAGAAAGTGAGGTTGGAGACCAAACCAACCCAATGAGAATGTTTGCGGAAATGCTGGCAGAGGCCATGCAATCAAGACCGCCACCTGGAAGAACCCAAGCCGCAGCCGAGCCAGCGCATCATCTGGCAAACTTTAAAGATTTCAAATTGGTCGGACCACCCGAGTTCAAGGGAACCCTTAACCCAATAGAAGCACAGACCTGGATAGAAGAGATAGAGAAGGTCTTTGAAGTGGCAAGGGTGGCAGAGGAACAGAAAATAAGTTTTGCCACCTTCATGTTAAAGGGTGAGGCAAACTACTGGTGGAAGGCCAACAGAGGCCGAGTGGAAGAAGGCACTGTCGCTTGGGATCGTTTTAAGGAAATGTTCTTGGAAAATTATTTTCCAGAGAGCATGAAGCAAGAGATGGAGATCAAGTTCCTGGAACTAAAACAAGGGAACATGTCTGTGGCGGAGTACGCAACTAAGTTTAATGAGTTGGCACGGTTTGCAACTCATCAGGTCAGCACCGAGGAAAGGAAAGCTCGTAGGTTTGAGCAAGGGTTGAAACCATGGTTATACCGTTCTGTGGCGGTATTGAAAATCAGAACATTTGCAGAATTGATGGAGAGGGCAATCATTGCAGAGGGTGGCAGTGAGGCTTTGGCCAAATACAACCAAGAAAAGAAGAAAGGACATGAGGGCCCGAAGGCAGGGAGCAGCGGGGGCAGCAACCCCAATAAACGCAAATGGAGTGAGAGCCAATCTTTCGGGAGCAATAAACCCGGAGGAAACCAGTCTGGAGGGGAGGCAAAGAAACCAGGCAGGTGCAATAATTGCGGCAAGAACCACACCGGGGAATGTATGAAGGGAAAGAGTGTTTGTTACCGGTGTGGGCAACCGGGGCACATGGCTCCCCAATGTCAGAATAAGCCAAAGGGGGGGATGTTTTTCATGTGGAGCACCCGACCACCAAATGAGGGATTGTCCGAAGAAGAAAAGCGACGCCGGGAGTGGCAACCGAAACAACAACAACAGTGGAAACAGCAACCGATTGAACTACGGACCACCATCCAGTCAAGCCAACAGGCCAACAGCCCGCACGTTCAACATGACTGTGCAGGATGCCATGGAATCCAAGGACGTGGTGTCAGGTATCATCCCAATCAATGATATAAATGCATATGTGCTATTTGATTCGGGTGCTACTTGCTCTTTTGTTTCCGAAGAATTTGCTAGTCAGTTGAATTTACCTCGTGAAGAATTAGAACACCCTATGAACGTAGAAGTAGCAAACAAAGAAATTGTCCCTGTAGAACACATTCATATGAATTGTTGTGTTGAATTGTGAGGATTTAAGCTCAATGTGGATTTGATACCAATTCGGCTGGGAGAGTTTGATGTAATCCTGGGAATGGATTGGCTATCAACCCACGGAGCAGTTATTGACTGTAAGAAGAAATGTGTACACCTAAAGACTCCTAATAAGTCGAAGGTAGTATTTTACGGCAGTAAGTCACCAAGACAATCTTGTGGTCTTACTATGATGCAGACGAGAAGATTACTTAAGAAAGGTTGCGTGTGTTATTTGGCCTATGTGGTCGATACTCGTCAGGTCGGGGATGAGATGAGTCAAATACCAGTCGTGAGAGATTTCACCGATGTCTTTCCCGAGGAACTTCCGGGACTGCCGCCGAATAGGGAAACCGAGTTCGTTATCGATTTGGCACCGGGAACCGCACCAATATCGAAGCCGCCGTATCGAATGGCACCGGTAGAAATGAAAGAGTTGATGGTGCAACTGCAGGAACTGTTAGATAAAGGTTACATCAGACAAAGCGTGTCCCCATGGGGAGCGCCAGTTCTGTTTGTAAAGAAGAAAGATGGGTCGATGAGACTGTGTATCGACTATCGGGAGTTGAACAAAGTTATGATTAAGAATAGGTATCCGCTTCCTAGGATTGACGATCTATTTGATCAACTTAAGGGAGCGAAGTACTTTTCAAAGATCGACTTAAGAACAGGCTATCATCAGCTGAAGGTGAGGCAAAAAGATATCCCGAAGACTGCATTCAGAACTCGTTACGGGCACTTCGAGTTTCTGGTAATGTCTTTTGGATTGACGAATGCACCAGCAGCATTCATGGATATGATGAACAGAGTGTTCAAGCAGTACTTGGACAAGTTCGTAGTTGTATTCATCGATGACATCTTGGTGTATTCAGAAACAGAGGAGGAGCATGCTGAACACTTAAGGATTGTATTAGGAGCTCTCAGGAAGGAGAAGTTGTACGCAAAATTTTCGAAGTGTGAGTTTTGGTTGCAGAGGGTACAATTTCTGGGTCATGTCATAGACAAGAATGGTGTTTCAGTGGATCCAGCAAAGGTAGAAGCCGTTATCAACTGGGAACAGCCGAAGACGCCGACGGAGATCCGGAGTTTCTTGGGATTAGCGGGATACTATCGGAGGTTCATTCAGGATTTTTCCAAGATAGCATCGCCATTGACCAATCTCACCAGGAAAACAGTCAAGTTTGTTTGGTCGGAGAAGTGTGAGGAGAGTTTCATGGAATTGAAGAAGAGACTTAGCCAATCACCAGTGTTGACCTTACCAGACAACACTGGAGGCTTTGTAGTGTATAGCGATGCATCACACAAGGGTCTTGGCTGTGTACTGATGCAACACGGCAAGGTCGTGGCGTACGCATCGCGTCAGCTGAAGGATTATGAGAAGGGTTATCCGACTCATGACTTGGAGTTAGCGGCGGTAGTTTTCGCCCTGAAGATTTGGAGGCACTACCTATACGGGGAGAAGTGCGAGATATATACAGATCATAAAAGTCTGAAATATATCTTCACTCAAAAGGAGCTGAACATGAGGCAGCGCCGATGGTTAGAATTGATCAAGGACTATGACTGTGAAATTCTGTACCATCCAGGCAAAGCGAATGTAGTGGCTGATGCCTTGAGTAGAAAAGGCAAGGTGAAATTGATGCAGCTGACAGTCTAGGAGGAATTGATACGGGATTTCGAACGCCTGGAACTGGAGGTTAAGTATCCAATGGAGACGGATGAAAAGTTGTGTACCGTAACGGCAGGTCCGACTCTACTGGATAAGATAAAGGAGGCTCAAGAATTTGACGAGGAATGCATTGACATTAAGAAACAGTTATCGGAGGGAAAAGCCTCGAAGTATAAGGTTGACAGCACAGGATTGCTGAGATTCGAGGGAAGGATCTGGATACCCTACGTACCAGACTTAAGGGAAGAGATTTTGCAGGAGGCCCATAATACGAGATTTTCGGTACATCCGGGTAGCACCAAGATGTATCAAGATCTTCGTCAACATTATTGGTGGCCGCATTTGAAAGGGGAAGTTGCAGAATTCGTCAGCCGGTGTTTAACTTGCCAGAGGATTAAGGCAGAGCACCAGCGACCGAGCGGATTGTTGCAACCCTTGGAGATTCCCGAGTGGAAGTGGGAGCACATTACTATGGATTTTGTGGTAGGACTCCCAACAACACAAAAGGGTCTAGACGCCATCTGGGTGATCGTAGATCGTTTGACCAAGTCTGCCCACTTTCTACCGATCAAGATCAGGTACAAATTGGAACAACTGGCGAAACTTTACGTGAAGGAAATAGTATCACGACATGGAGTGCCGGTATCTATTGTGTCTGACAGAGATCCGCGCTTCACGTCAAATTTTTGGAGAAGTCTACAGGAGAGACTGGGAACACAGTTAAGAATGAGTACGGCATATCATCCTCAGACTGATGGTCAGAGTGAGCGAACAATTCAGACCCTAGAGGATATGCTCCGGGCAGTTGTGATGGACTTAAGTGGTAGCTGGGACGATCACTTACCACTAGTAGAGTTCGCTTACAACAACAGTTATCACGCTAGCATTGGTATGCCACCGTACGAAGCGCTATATGGAAGGAAGTGTCGAACGCCGTTGTGTTGGGATGAAGTTGGTGAACGGAGATTGTTGGGACCAGAATTGGTACAACAAACCGTGGAAATTATTAGGGTAATAAGACAGCGGTTAGTAGCAGCCCAGGATCGTCAGAAGAAGTATGCCGACTTACATCGTCAGAAACGAGACTTTGAAGTGGGTAGTTTTGTGTTTCTGAAGGTATCTCCCTGGAAAGGGAAGATCCGTTTTGGAAAGAAGGGCAAGCTGAGCCCTAGGTTCATAGGACCATTCGAGATTCTGAGGAGAATCGGCGAAGTGGCGTACGAGGTAGCCTTACCTCCTGAACTTGAGCACATTCACAACGTGTTCCATGTGTCAGTGTTGCGTCCGTATAAGCCAGATTACAAACATGTTATTTCCTATGAACCAATTCAAGTCGAAAAGGACTTATCGTATGAGGAAATTCCTGTGCAAATACTGGATAGAAAAGAACAGACACTAAGGAATAAAACCATACATTCTGTTAAAGTTCTCTGGAGAAATCACGCGGTGGAAGAAGCCACATGGGAACTCGAAGAGAAAATGAGAGCGAATTACCCCCAGTTATTCAAGTAACCTTGGATTGAAATTCCGAGGACGGAATTTTTATAAGGGGGAGAGGATGTAATGTCCGGAAATTTTAAACATTGTATCAAATTTATTTTTATAAATAAATTCATTTTATACAATTTTATAAATTTAATTGGATCCATGTAAGTAGTATTATTCAAATTTATAAATTTATCCTAGTATTTAATTTCAAGAAAATTGGGAAATTTAATTTGCGTTACTATTATCGGATCTAAATAATTCGCATGAAGGATTATTGTTGAAATAAATATTATGAATAATTAATTAATTTAAGTAATTAATTTATTTTAAATATTTGGGAAATAATGTCAATACTTTTAATAAACAAGATGGGCTATTTTCTTTTATTTCAATTGACCCCAAAATTTTAAAAACCTAAATTCCTTTTATTCCTATTGGGCTAGGTTCATTTTTTTTCTTTCTCTTAATCCCCTGTTGGGCCGAACCCCAAATTGGATGAGCCCAATTTAATTGCCAGCCGGGTCAACCCATTTCCTTGAACCGGTTGGATCCATCTCAATTGGGGCAACGGATAAGCTAATTTGGGAGAAACAATTTGGGAACTCAGCCTAAAACTCAGATAACCGAACCAAAGAAAGGAAAAAGGAAACCAAATCCCAAAACCCTTGATCAGTCGCAACCAGTGAAGGAGAAGGGGGAAAAAATCAACCCTCAATCGAATCTGTCAATCGAGCCCAAACCCAAGCCCTCAATCAACCAGTCGGAGAGGGGGCAGGTGACCTGAACGGAGTGACGCCAAGCGCGCCGGCGATCGCACGAAGCAGCCAGTGGACAGGACGGGGGAGGCATCGACGACCGGGCGCTCAACGATCGACCAAAGGATTCGAAAAATCGGCGATTTGATCGATGGGAAGGCGCCGCTCGAAGATGTGACGGTCTAGCTGAGCTCGGATGGGTGGTGCAGACACGGACCATTACCTCCCTCCTACCGTTGGTCTTTGACCAGTCACTAAGGTTATTGCCCAAATAATTAGGGCAAAATTTTCCCTATAAATTGGACCTCAAATCCCTAAACCAAGCTGCCGAATCTCTGTTGTGCGTCCCAAATTAGGGTTTGAAATTAGACAATTGGGGATTTCGATTTCAGCTCTCTGTGAATGTCCAACTTGATTTCGTATTTCGGTAGAAGGAGGAGAGTCGCAACGCGATCGAGTTCAAGGTATACCCAGTTGCTGATTTTCTTGTGGATTGATTTCTTTGAAATTTTTGTGGTTCCCTGTAATAGGATTAAAATGGTTGACTGTATTGGATTTTGTATAAGTTCCTTTTCCTGTACAAAATTTTTCTCTGTACCTGGATTGGTATTGTCAAATGTGTTGTGTGGTTACACTGTGTTGGGCCAATTGATTCAGAATCTGGTATTTAATTGTGTGAACGCATTGGATATCTTATTCTGGGTTTTTGTATGGAAATATTCCTCTGAATTGGGAAATCTGTATTGTATTGGTATACTTGTTTCCACAGCACTGGATTGTGTTGGTTAATTTGGTTAAGAGTTCTAGTTTTAAATTGCAATTGTCTGTTGATTTGTGTTAATCTGGGAAATCATTACTGTGTTGGGCTGCATTGAGTTTGTTCTTTGAGTTGGCATTTTGGTGAACCCCAGGTTTCGGACAGTAGGATCGTATGCAGGTTTTAGGCTAGCATCGACCTTAGTTGCCCAACAAGTGATTGTTAAAATGTTTGAACGAAAAACCATTCTTCACTTTGGGAATTATGTCGGTAGTTTGGTTATGTAATTCATTGGGTTATTTTTTTAAAACAACAATAAAATTAGGGTTAATAATTGTTTATTATAAGGAAAATAAATATTTAATTATTATTAAGTATGAATAAAGTCAATTAATAATTATTTATTATTTAGTTATAATTAATAAATAAAGATAATAAATTCTTAATTATTATTTTATATTAAATAATAATTAAGTATAAATGAAGTTAATAATTTAATTATTTATTATTTGCCTTTAAATAATAAATAAAGCTACTAAATATTTGATTATTGTTTAACTACTATTAGGTGATAATCAAGTATGAATTAAGTTAATAATTTGATTATTTGTCAATAAGTGATAAATAAAGGTAACAAATATTCAATGAAATAAATTATTTATTATTTACCAATAAATAATAAATAAAGATAATAAATATTTAATTATTATTTAATTAATATTAAATGATAATTAAGTACGAACTAGGTTAACGAATAATTATTTATTTCTTATCGATATATAATAAATAAAGGTTCTAAATCTTTAATTATTATTTAATCTTAAATAATAATTAAGTATAAGTAAAGTTAATAAATAACTATTTATTATTTATCAATAAATAATAAATAAAGATAATAAATATTTAATTATTATTAAATGATAATTAAGTACGAACAAGGTTAACGAATAATTTATTTATTATTTATCGATAAATAATAAATAAAGGTAATAAATATTTAATTATTATTTAATTCTTAAATAATAATTAAGTATAAGTAAAGTTAATAAATAACTACTTATTATTTATCAATAAATAATAAATAAAGATAATAAATATTTAATTATTATTTAATTAATATTAAATGATAATTAAGCATGACAAAAGGTAATGAAATAATTATTATCATAATAAATAAGGATTGTTAAACCATGTTCAGAGACAGATAATGGTAATAAATCCGGGAAACCAAAGAATAAGTAATCATGATTAGCTACCATCAAGTTAATAGCTAAAGATTATTAATTTCTGTTTAGCTAATGTTAATTGGTAATTAAATATAGATGGTGAATTTTACCTGTTGAGTAAAAGGTATAGTGAGAGGTGCCAATATACAACTGTTAATTGATAAATCGACTTTACCCAATGATAGGTCACTCGAGATCAATTAATTTAAAGCTAAACTATATCTGTAGCTGAGCAAACAGGCAAGTTCCCAACCCTAAACTTCTTTCATTTTTGCAAGTTCTTCTCACTCAATTTTTGCATTGAGCAACTTTTAAACCTTATGCATTGTTTTAATTCGTGCAAAAAGGTATATAGTGTTACAAGTTATTCTTTAAGCTTGAATCTTATTTCCGAGCACGCTTTAAGTGGTCTAATTACTTTTAAAATTATTCCGCATCTGTATACTTATTGACATTCGCACTCGCGCATTTGATTTCATATAATTATTTAAATTCAGAAATTTTGAACTACTCATGGTTAAGTCTGGACCCTTGTTCGGTCAGGCAAGTACGACTTTATAAAAGCTATCCGAACCAATCAATGGTAAGGATTCTTAGACTGTATGAAACAACCCCTTTATTTATAGGGGAGTACCCCACGTACCGTATATAAGGTACCAATAGCAGAATTAAATGTTATGCATATACATAGGGTACGCGAGGCTGATCCCCTCAAGTACGTTATTCTGTAGCCAGTAACCAGAGGGTCAACCAGCTATTGACTCCTCTGGAAGTTATCGTTCAAAGTCTATCTGACTATCAATTGTTTTAAAAGCATTTAATGTTCTTGCTTCTGATTATTCTATTGTTGAAATCCCTTTAATATCCCTTCATCATGATATATCTTTATTGTTGCACTTTAAACTTGCTGGGCAAACTCGTTTGCTCATTCTTGCTATATCATGACTTCATTGCAGCTAAACCCGAGACGTCAGGGAAGAACAAAGGGAAAGAAAAGATGAAATGATAGAATTCTCGTAGCAGACTTTAGATTCATGTGTTAGTTAATTACTGTTAATGTAATTTAAACCCTGATAGCTGTTTAGGGTATGGATTGTGTAATTGTTTAAGGTTAATCGTATTCTGGGACTAGTAACACCTTGTAATGAACAACGTATGTTTATTTTATTCCGCATTTTAGATACCATATGTTGTTATAGGTGGATGTTTATGTTGGATCGTGATGACCGGATCCGGGTATTTGGAAACCCGAATTTGGGGGCGTCACAGTTTTATCACGCTTCCACCCTATTTATGTAATTTGATTGCATGCTTGCGTTATATACAAACCTAACACAATTTACACGCAAGTATGCGTGGTCAACAAGTAATAAAGAGTAAGTAGAGTGTCGAACCCACGAGGAAATATGTTAATATTTATCAATTATTATTTCTAATCCAATTAATCCTATTTAAATTATGAATGGTATTTGAGAATTAAGATTAAAATTAACTACTAAAAATAATTAATCACAAGAGTAAATACAGATTTAAAAGGTTAAGATTACAACTTCCCTTAGTATTTTCATTTAAACTAATACACTTCCTATTTAATTAATTAATTACAATGAATCGCTAACCAAGAATTCTTTATAGTATTCAAGCACTTCTCCCGATAGACACATAAACAAATCCTTATAAATCCAGCAATTAAGCAATAGAATTACAAGGAATACCTTAACTAATTAACCCTCTATATTCCTAGGTGAATTATGTTAATTAGGGTTGCAAGCACAAATTCTTTCAATGGCTACAAAAGATATATAGGTATATTTATATCGTATACGCTAATCATATTATCCCTATTCAAATTATATGAACATATGCTATCATACCCATATCTAAATTTATACTCCATCTTCCAATTTTGTATAAATTATCCCGGTAATTATTCGCCAGACAATTAATCAACAAACACGAGATATGATAAACGATTCAAGAGTAATTGTAACGAATGCAATTTTTATGATTGAATAAAAATATTTATTAAGTTATATAAATATTTTTATTAATTTATTGAGTTAAATATGGGTATTTGTTGAGTTTAATAATGTTAAATATTATTTGAATGTGATTTGTTATGTTTATTCTAATTTAATTTAATGATTAAATTAGATGATGAAAAGGTTTATTTGAATAAATAATTTATTTGAATAAGAGAATTTATTTGGTATTATTGTTATTTGTTAAATGAAATTATTATTTGAGTTAATTATATTTAATTGAATTTATTTAATAATAAGTTCAATTGAATTAAATGTGTGACATTTTAAACTATATGTTATATTGGTTTATTAAAATAAATGAAAGGAGTTTTAATTTTAGTTTTTTCAAACTAGGCCTTATGACCTTTTGGTTGGAAAAATGAGTTATTTTAATTGTGTTTTACCAAACAAGACATAAGAATAATAGGTTATTCTTATTAATAATTGCCAAACATAGCCTTATGGCTTTTGAATTTTATAACTGATGAATTAAGTTAGATTATACGTTATTATATTAAGTATCGGTTTTATTATTTTAAATTAACAGTTTTTATTCCATCAGTTTTATTTTACGTCAGTTGAAAGAAAGAAAAGAAAAGAGAAGAACAGAGTTTGAGAGAAAGAAAGAAAAAAAGAGAAAGAAGAACTCTGTGAATTTGAGAGTTGAGAGAAAAGAGAGAAAATTGTGAGAGAAGCTTGGAGATTGGAGTAAGAATTCAAGCAAGGAAGCTTAATCAAACTTTCTAAGAATTAGAAGGTATAAACTCTTACTGTGTTTTTTTTTTTTTTTAGTTCTCTGTATATTATTTACTTGCTTAAAACATGAATTACTTGGTTATAATTGTTAGAAAACATGTGTTAGATGATTATGTAATGATTATAGATTAATTGGAATGATTAATCCATAAAAGCATGTTTAGAATAGAGTTTTTGAGTTTTACAGAGTTTATTTTCATGAGTGGTATATATGTAAGAAGTTAATATTCAAATAGTTTGTTAATTGGTAAAATTAACACTTGTTTATGATTATTTGATGAAAAGCAAGAATATTGCAAGAAGAATGGTTTAAATTGGTTGAAAAGTGAATTTACAGAGTTTAATTTCATAAGAACGGTTGAAACTTGATGTTTGGTTTTAATAGTGAATTTTTGGTTTTAAATTAGTTGTTTATGTGTTAGAATGATTAAAATGTTTACAGAACATGTTAGGTAAATGTTTTATATCATATATGATGTCTGGGTATATGTAATTTGTTTTCTGGATGGTAGAATTCGGAAAAATTTGGCCAAATTTGGCCTAAGTTTTCACTGTTCGCGAACTGTAGGAGACGACTGCCGGGTGTCTCGCCCCGGCGAGAAAATAAGCTGTTAAACTTCGCCCCGGCGAGAAATTTGTTAAGGAAAACCTCGCCCCGGCGAGAAAATTTAAAAGGGAATTCTCGCCCCGGCGAGAATCACTGCTGGATAAAAAAAAAATTTATTATTATGTATTCTTTTCTTGGTAGCTATGATGTATCATTGTATGCATAATTAAACTGATATATATGTGACTAAAGTATTGTCAAGATGGTTGCTAAACTAGTACTTGTTGACTATGGTTTGCTAAATGAGATATTATAATAAAAAGGATAAGAACTAGCTTAAAGTGTATATTATTTTGTAACTAATTATGTTACTATTTTATAATTAAATGTTTAGGTTGTTTAAGGATCGTGAATTACTTAAATTTGTAATCTACGCTTGAGGCAAGTTTCCTTATCTCAACTTATTACTTTTACGTTGAGCAAGTTTTCCTATATCGAACTTGTTAATTATTCAATACAAGTTTATTTATAATGAGCAAGTTTATGGACCTTAGCTTATTATTATTCAAGCAAGGTTATTATCATGATTATATACTTAAGTTTTATTCCAATCATTGTTTGTTATTCAAACTTCGAGTATAGTTTCTATTGAACAAAACTCTATTGATGAGTTAGACTAGCAAACCCTTATTGATTCAGCTAGTCCTTAGTTGATGAGCGATTTCAAAGACTTAGAATATTTTCTATACTTGTTCCAAGCCAAGTTCCTTTTGGTACGGATTCAGACGATAAACTGAGATGAACAACCCTATTATAGGGGATTACTTACGCGACAGCGTTAAAATGTTTGTGCACAATATATTGTACAAAGGGCTGATCCCCCTGAGTACGAGATGTTGGTCCATAGTCTATATGACTGTTAAAGGTTACAGTAGAAATACTTGTTAGCCTAGGACATAGTTCGAGGTCTTGTGACCCTCAGATATAGTTTCTAAATCTCGAAATCTATTTTCCTTGAATCGAGCATTCTAACAAGCTTTTAGACTTTGATCATTTATTGACTAAGATTCAGAAAATTATTATTCCTCAATTAAAATCTATCTCATTGAAATATTATTGTTATCGTACTTGTGAGCAATTGTTTGCTCACTCTTGCACTAAACATTGCAGCTAAGCCAGAAAAGTCGGACGAGCCGTCCACGAGCAAAGGCAAGGGCAAGATGCATAAATAGCCAATGACCTGCTATTTACTTGATGACTATTTGTAACAAGACTTATTTAAATTATGTTTTATTCCGCATTTGATGTATTAAGGTTAAGATAACCTGGGATTTGATTATTTAATAGTTTGGAGATGTAACCCATTTTGGGAAGATGTTTCTTTAAGTTTATCTAATTGTTATTTTATTGGATAGTTAGTTTTGAATGTATGTTATAGTGAGCACCAAATCAGTGGGAATTAAGTACCTGGATTTGGGGGTGTCACAGGTTGGTATCAGAGCTGTAGGTTATGAACCTTTAGGTGGGGAAAACCTTAGGGTAGTAGCCTTTTAGAAGATAGAGAACATAGTGGTGATAAACTCTTATCGAGTTCTAAGGAATGAATTACGGAAATTCATAAAAGACAATAAAATGATTATGTGCTATGTGCTTATTTGATAACAAACTTATGTGCTCGCGAGTATTATCGATTAGTAATTAAAACTTAAATTTTTTGTTGTCAGGATGACTGATAGAGGAGAGCCCAGCCAGACTAGGGAGGAGGAGCCCCGAGATATTCACGTAGTTCATGAGCAGCTAGTGCAGAGGGAGCCATCCCCATTGATTACAGTTACAGGTCACGAGTATGAGCCTGAGACTAATCCTGAGGAGGACCCTGAAGAGGTTGAGGAGGAGGAAGACCCTGAGGGGATATCACTATCTACTTTGGGTGTTCAGATGTACGAGCAAGTGTATGATCGCAACATAGAGTTGCAGGATAGAATGGAGGAGTTAGAGGGGCAGTTGGCTGAGCGACAGACTGCTTTGGAGCAGAAGAACAGTGAGATAGAGGAGCTAGATATACGTCTTGGAGACGTGGAGTGGAAGTTGGTTCATGTAGAGAGTGAAAAGGAGGAGTTAGAAGAACAGGCTGCAGAACGTCAAACCACTCTAGAGCAGAAGGATGCTGAGATCCAAGACCTTTCCTCACGTCTTGCAGAGGCTGAGTAGAGGCTAGCACAGTCAGAGTATCGACGAGGATAGCTGATAGCCAGGAATGAAGTTGTACGAGATGAGTTGAAAGAGGAGTCAGCTAAGCGGGCGAGAGCTGAAACAGCTTGGCTGAGGGAGGCTGATCGCGCAGAACGTGTTGAGTGTGAGATGCAGTCAAAGAAGGCCAAGATTGATGAGATGGAGTATATTTTTCATACTACCATAGATAGAGCTCAAGATCGAGCTAGTCGTCATCCAGATGTGATGGATCGTAGGATTATGACGCGCATTATGGAACAGGAACGCCAGGAAGCTGTGCGTCGTGGGATGTCATCATAGATTATGATTGTTTAAGTTATTATGAAATTTATGAATTAATAAATTGTAAATCCCAGTTTCTATAATGGGATAGAATAATGATGTAATCCTGAAACTTTGTGACTTCAAGATAGATGATGTAAATAACTACGATGTTATCTCTATTATGTTTTGAAGCAGTTAATGAATAAAATGTGAAAAGTTTATCAGATGTATTATGTGTTTAAGTGTTGTTTATAAATGTTTAAGTTAAGACTTAAATGTTTGAGTAATTGAGCAATAGTCTAATAACGAGAATTCTTCACAGTAAAATGCCGCCAAGAAGACAACCAACACGTCAACAGACCCCAGAGGGATCTACCAATAATGAAGAAGCCAACGCGAATCCGATGCAGCAGTTGGTGAATTTGTTAACGGGAGCCTTTGCAAATCAACCACAAGCTCAGGCTACAACCTTTAAAGACTTCAAGGCTGTCGGACCTCCGGAATATCACGGGTCTATGAATCCGATAGAGGCTCAAACATGGGTCATGGAGATGGAGAAGGTGTTTGATGTCGCCAGGGTCAATGAGGATCAAAAGACGGCATTTGTAACCTTTATGCTGAAGTCAGAAGCTAGCTACTGGTGGCAAGCAAATAAGACTCGAGGTGGCCAAGGGATTATTCCGTGGGAGCGATTTAAGGAGATGTTTTTCGAAACATATTTTCCGGCAAGTGCTCAAAATCAAATGGAGGTGCAGTTTCTGGAACTGAAGCAAGGTACCATGACGGTACCTGAATATGCTGCAAAGTTCAATGAGCTGGCAAGGTTTGCGCCATATCAGGTTAACACGGATGAGCTGAAGGCTAGGAGATTTGAGCAGGGACTGAAACCCTGGTTATATAGTAGAGTTTCGTTGTTTCAACTGAACTCGTTTGCGGCGGTGCTGGAGAAGGCGATTATCGCTGAAGGAGGCAGTGATGCTCTGTCCAAGTACAACCAGGAGCAGAAGAAAAAGAAGAATGAGAATGAAAACAAAGCAAGTGGTAGCCATGGGGACAGTAATCAGAAAAGGAAGTGGAATGATAGTAACTCTGCGGGAAGTCAGCAGGGTAATCAGAAGAAGAAGATAGAGGTGTGCAGCAACTGTGGAAAGAGTCATATGGGTGCTTGTTTGAAGGGTAAGCGGGTGTGCTTCAACTGTGGACAAGAGGGTCATATTTCACCAAATTGCCCTAATCCGAAGAAAGGAGCATGTTTCATTTGCGGGTCGAAGGATCACTTTGCCAGAGAGTGCCCTAAGAAAACAGCTACAGGAGGAGCTGGTGCAGGAAAAGGGAGCAGCGGTGGAGGTAATCTGACTATCACCGGACCGACACAGCCCAACCGACCTACCGCTCGAACGTTCAACATGACGGTGCAGGATGTTGTGCAGTCAAAGGATGTAGTGTCAGGTATCATTCCAGTCAATAATGTTAATGCTTATGTATTGTTTGACTCGGGTGCTACTTGCTCATTTATATCCGATGATTTTGCTAAGAAATTAGAGTTACCTCAGGAAGAATTAGATTACCCTATGAACATAGAAATTGCGAATAGAGAGGTAATTCCTGTTAAGTTTGTCCACAAGAACTGTCAGGTAGATATTAAGGGTCATGTAATGACTGTCAACTTGATCCCAATTCGTCTTGGGGAGTTTGACGTCATTCTGGGAATGGATTGGTTGTTCAACCATGGGGCAGTTATTGATTGTCAGAAGAAGTGTGTAAACCTTATGACTCCGTCAAAGGTAGTGTTTTATGGCAGCAAGGTAGTGTGTAAACCAGGACGTGTTTCCTGATGATTTGCCAGGATTACCGCCAGATAGGGAAATCGAGTTTGTAATTGATTTAGCACCGGGAACGACCCCTATATCGAAAGCCCCGTATCGAATGGCTCCGGTAGAAATGAAGGAGTTAATGGTGTAGCTGCAAGAATTGCTGGATAAGAAGTATATTCAACCGAGCGTCTCGCCGTGGGGAGCGCCGGTATTGTTTGTGAAGAAGAAGGATGGGTCGATGCGTCTTTGCATTGATTATAGAGAGTTGAACAAGGTCACGATTAAAAACAAGTATCCGTTGCCTAGAATCGATGACCTGTTTGACCAACTGAAGGGAGCAAGATATTTTTCAAAGATAGATCTGCGAAGTGGGTACCATCAATTGAAGGTGAGAAAAGAGGACATACCAAAGACGGCGTTTCGAACTAGATATGGTCACTACGAGTTTTTGGTTATGTCATTTGGTTTAACGAATGCGCCTGCAGCATTCATGGACTTAATGAATAGGGTGTTCAAACCATTTCTGGATAAGTTTGTGGTGGTATTTATAGACGACATTCTGGTCTACTCCAAAACTCAAGAAGAACACGTGGAGCATTTGAGAGTGACATTGGAGGCGTTAAGGAAAGAGAAGTTGTATGCAAAATTTTCCAAGTGTGAATTTTGGTTGGAGCGTGTTCAATTCCTTGGGCATGTTATTGATAAAGACGGGATTTCGGTGGATCCAGCGAAAGTCGAAGCAGTCATGAACTGGGATCAGCCGAAGACACCGTCAGAAGTGAGGAGTTTCTTGGGTTTGGCAGGTTACTACAGACGTTTTATTCAAGATTACTCCAGGATCGCCACTCCGTTGACAAATTTAACAAGGAAATCAGTGAAGTTTGTTTGGACGGAGAAGTGCGAAGAAAGTTTCCAAGAACTCAAGAAGAGATTAAGTTCGGCACCTGTGTTGTCTTTACCAGATGATACAGGAAATTTTGTGGTGTACAGTGACGCATCACATAAAGGACTTGGTTGTGTGTTGATGCAGAATGGTAAAGTTATTGCATATGCATCGCGCCAACTAAAAGATTATGAAAAAGGGTATCCGACCCATGATTTGGAGTTAGCAGCCGTGGTGTTTGCTTTGAAAATCTGGAGGCACTATCTCTATGGGGAGAAGTGTGAAATATATACAGACCATAAGAGTTTGAAGTATATTTTTACACAGAAGGATTTGAATATGCGGCAGAGGAGATGGATAGAATTGATCAAAGATTATGACTGTGAAATTCTATACCATCCAGGGAAGGCTAACGTGGTTGCCGACGCTTTGAGTAGAAAAGGTCGGGAGAAACTGTTTATGTTAACTGCTCAGGAGAAACTTGTGGCGGAAATGGCTAAGTTGGAATTAGAGGTGAAGAATCTGGCAGAGTCTAATGAAAAATTGTTCCAGATAGAAACTCAACAAACTTTGGTAGAAAAAGTCAAGGAAGCGCAACTTCAAGATGAGGAATGTGATAATATTCGGAAAAGAGTGCTTGAAGGTGAAGAGCTTAAATACAAAATCGATACTGAAGGGTTGTTGAGATTTGAAGGCAGAATTTGGGTACCGTCGGTATTGGCAATCAGAGAGGAGATTTTGAACGAAGCTCACAGTTCACGATTTTCGGTTCATCCGGGAAGTACAAAGATGTACCAGGATCTTCGCCAACATTTTTGGTGGCCAAACATGAAAAGAGAGGTTGCTGAGTGTGTTGCGAAGTGTCTCACTTGTCAGAGAGTCAAAGCGAAGCATCAACGACCAAGTGGTTTGTTACAACCCTTGGAGATACCAGAATGGAAGTGGGAGCATATCACAATGGATTTTGTGGTAGGGCTTCCAACTACTCAGAAGGGATATGACGCTATATGGGTCATAGTTGACAGATTGACGAAATCAACGCATTTCTTGCCGATCAAAATCAGATTTACTTTGGATCAGCTGGCGAAGTTATATGTCAAAGAGATTATTTCAAGGCACGAAGTTCCAGTATCAATCGTATCAGATCGAGATCCACGATTCACATCAAAGTTTTGGAGGAGTCTACAAACTTGTTTGGGAACGCAGTTGAGAATGAGTACAGCCTATCATCCTCAAACCGATGGTCAGAGCGAAAGAACAATTCAAACGTTGGAGGATATGCTTCGGGCGTGCGTCATGGATTTTAAAGGCAACTGGGATGATCATTTACCTCTGGCCGAATTTGCCTATAACAATAGTCATCACGCGAGTATCGGCATGCCACCCTACGAAGCATTGTATGGAAGGAAATGCAGAACTCCATTATGCTGGGATGAGGTTGGTGAACGACGACTATTGAGACCCGAACTGGTACAACAAACTGCTAAAATTGTCAAGGTGATAAGAACCAGACTGATAGCCACTCAAGACAGACAGAAGAAGTATGCTGATCAACACCGACAAAATCGCGAATTTGAAGTCGGGAGCTTTGTGTTCCTCAAAGTATCTCCTTGGAAAGGAAAGATCAGATTTGGTAAAAAGGGAAAGCTGAGTCCGTGGTTTATTGGACCTTTCGAAGTGCTGAAACGGATGGGTGAAGTAGCTTATGAAGTAGCTTTACCTCCTGAGTTAGGCAACATTCACAATGTCTTTCACATATCGGTGCTACGACCGTATAAGTCTGATTATAAACATGTCATAGACTATGAACCGATACAGTTTGAGCAAGATTTGTCTTATGAAGAGGTTCCTGTACAAATAGTGGACAGGAAAGAACAAGTTCTTAGAAATAAAGTGATACCTTCTGTAAAGGTAATCTGGAGGAACCACAATGCTGAAGAAGCAACGTGGGAACTCGAAGAGCAAATGATGCAGAATTACCCTCAATTATTTGTTTAATTATATATTGCGATTCTGGGGACAGAATCTTTGTAAGGAGGGGAGAATGTAACGGACGATTTAATTACGTTATGATTCTGGGGACATAATCCTTTTAAGGAGGGAAAGATGTAACGAATGCAATTTTTATGATTGAATAAAAATATTTATTGAGTTATATAAATATTTTTATTAATTTATTGAGTTAAATGTGGGTATTTGTTGAGTTTAATAATGTTAAATATTATTTGAATGTGATTTGTTATGTTTATTCTAATTTAATTTAATGATTAAATTAGATGATGAAAAGGTTTATTTGAATAAATAATTTATTTGAATAAGAGAATTTATTTGGTATTATTGTTATTTGTTAAATGAAATTATTATTTGAGTTAATTATATTTAATTGAATTTATTTAATAATAAGTTCAATTGAATTAAATGTGTGACATTTTAAACTATATGTTATATTGGTTTATTAAAATAAATGAAAGGAGTTTTAATTTAGTTTTTCCAAACTAGGCCTTATGAACTTTGGTTGGAAAAATGAGTTATTTTAATTGTGTTTTACCAAACAAGACATAAGAATAATAGGTTATTCTTATTAATAATTGCCAAACATAGCCTTATGGCTTTTGAATTTTATAACTGATGAATTAAGTTAGATTATACGTTATTATATTAAGTATCAGTTTTATTATTTTAAATTAACAGTTTTTATTCCATCAGTTTTATTTTACGTCAGTTGAAAGAAAGAAAAGAAAAGAGAAGAACAGAGTTTGAGAGAAAGAAAGAAAAAAGAGAAAGAAGAACTCTGTGAATTTGAGAGTTGAGAGAAAAGAGAGAAAATTGTGAGAGAAGCTTGGAGATTGGAGTAAGAATTCAAGCAAGGAAGCTTAATCAAACTTTCTAAGAATTAGAAGGTATAAACTCTTACTATGTTTTATTTTTTTTTTAGTTCTCTGTATATTATTTACTTGCTTAAAACATGAATTACTTGGTTATAATTGTTAGAAAACACGTGTTAGATGATTATGTAATGATTATAGATTAATTGGAATGATTAATCCATAAAAGCATGTTTAGAATAGAGTTTTTGAGTTTTACAGAGTTTATTTTCATGAGTGGTATATATGTAAGAAGTTAATATTCAAATAGTTTGTTAATTGGTAAAATTAACATTTGTTTATGATTATTTGATGAAAAGCAAGAATATTGCAAGAAAAATGGTTTAAATTGGTTGAAAAGTGAATTTACAGAGTTTAATTTCATAAGAACGGTTGAAACTTGATGTTTGGTTTTAACAGTGAATTTTTGGTTTTAAATTAGTTGTTTATGTGTTAGAATGATTAAAATGTTTACAGAACATGTTACGTAAATGTTTTATATCATATATGATGTCTGGGTATGAGTAATTTGTTTTTTGGATGGTAGAATTCGGAAAAATTTGGCCAAATTTGGCCTAAGTTTTCACTGTTCGCGAACTGTAGGAGACGACTGCCGGGTGTCTCGCCCCGGCGAGAAAATAAGCTGTTAAACTTCGCCCCGGCAAAGTCTCGCCCCGGCGAGAAATTTGTTAAGGAAAACCTCACCCCGGCGAGAGCTCGCCCCGGCGAGAAAATTTAAAAGGGAATTCTCGCCCCGGCAAGAATCACTGCTGGATAAAAAAAAATTATTATTATGTATTCTTTTCTTGGTAGCTATGATGTATCATTGTATGCATAATTAAACTGATATATATGTGACTAAAGTATTGTCAAGATGGTTGCTAAACTAGTACTTGTTGACTATGGTTTGCTAAATGAGATATTATAATAAAAAGGATAAGAACTAGCTTAAAGTGTATATTATTTTGTAACTAATTATGTTACTATTTTATAATTAAATGTTTAGGTTGTTTAAGGATCGTGAATTACTTAAATTTGTAATCTACGCTTGAGGCAAGTTTCCTTATCTCAACTTATTACTTTTACGTTGAGCAAGTTTTCCTATATCGAACTTGTTAATTATTCAATACAAGTTTATTTATAATGAGCAAGTTTATGGACCTTAGCTTATTATTATTCAAGCAAGGTTATTATCATGATTATATACTTAAGTTTTATTCCAATCATTGTTTGTTATTCAAACTTCGAGTATAGTTTCTATTGAACAAACTTTATTGATGAGTTAGACTAGCAAACCCTTATTGATTCAGCTAGTCCTTAGTTGATGAGCGATTTCAAAGACTTAGAATATTTTCTATACTTGTTCCAAGCCAAGTTCCTTTTGGTACGGATTCAGACGATAAACTGAGATTAACAACCCTATTATAGGGGATTACTTACGCGACAGCGTTAAAATGTTTGTGCACAATACATTGTACAAAGGGCTGATCCCCCTGAGTACGAGATGTTGGTCCATAGTCTATATGACTGTTAAAGGTTACAGTAGAAATACTTGTTAGCCTAGGACATAGTTCGAGGTCTTGTGACCCTCAGATATAGTTTCTAAATCTCGAAATCTATTTTCCTTGAATCGAGCATTCTAACAAGCTTTTAGACTTTGATCATTTATTGACTAAGATTCAGAAAATTATTATTCCTCAATTGAAATCTATCTCATTGAAATATTATTGTTATCGTACTTGTGAGCAATTGTTTGCTCACTCTTGCACTAAACATTGCAGCTAAGCCAAAAAAGTCGGACGAGCCGTCCACGAGCAAAGGCAAGGGCAAGATGCATAAATAGCCAATGACCTGCTATTTACTTGATGACTATTTGTAACAAGACTTATTTAAATTATGTTTTATTCCGCATTTGATGTATTAAGGTTAAGATAACCTGGGATTTGATTATTTAATAGTTTGGAGATGTAACCCATTTTGGGAAGATGTTTCTTTAAGTTTATCTAATTGTTATTTTATTGGATAGTTAGTTTTGAATGTATGTTATAGTGAGCACCAAATCAGTGGGAATTAAGTACCTGGATTTGGGGGTGTCACAGTAATCAACTTAAATTAAATAGAAAGCATCAATCTAAATTACATACTAAGTTTCGTTGCAATCTTAATTGAAATTTAGTTCATAACGAATAACGAAAACATCATCCAAATAATAATTAAAAACATCCCAGAGATTACAAAACTAAAAATAAAAGAAAGGGATAGAAGAAACTATAAAGTCGCTCCCAATCTCTGTCTTGATCTTCAAGCTCTGCAAATCTCCTTCGTGTATTTTCCTTGTTGTCTCTGCAAAATCTCTTGTTACGTTATGTTCTGAAGTCTTCTCCCTTGTATATTAGTCAAAACCTTTATTCAGATTCCTTGTTGGCTTATAATCCCTTCTCAACAGCACAATTTCCATGCCTGACAGCACACGAGCGCCTAGGCACTCAAATTAACTCTGTTCCAAGTGCCTAGGTGCTCGACTGGGACCACAAAATTACAAAAATGCCACTCAGCCCAATTTTTAATGATTTTTAATTCTTTTCTTCATCAAATGACTTCTATGCCCTTCCAACTCCATCCTACAATAAATAAATGCAAAAATAAATAAAATGATACTAAAAATAATTAAGGATAACAATAATTAAGCTCAACAATACCTTATTCGTAGGTATGAAACTCACTCATCAAGTACTAAAATGTATCAAGACTTGCGACAACACTTCTGGTGGCCAAACATGAAGAGGGAGGTTGCTACATGTGTTAGTCGATGTTTGACATGTCAAAGGGTTAAAGCAGAACACCAGCGACCAAGTGGACTGCTACAACCATTGGATATTCCGGAGTGGAAGTGGGAGCATATCACGATGGATTGTGTGGTAGGACTTCCACCAACTCAGAAGGGTTACGACGCGATTTGGGTGGTCGTGGATCGTTTAACTAAAGCTGCACATTTTCTAGCGATCAAGATCAGGTACAATCTAGAGCAGTTAGCAAAGCTTTATGTAAAGGAACATGGAGTCTTTATGTAAAGGAACATGGAGTGCCGGTATCTATTATATCTAATAGAGATCCGCGCTTTATGTCAAATTTCTGGATGAGTTTGCAGGAAAGAATGGGGACACAGTTGAGGTTGAGTACTGCGCATCACCCTTAAACTGATGGCCAGAGCGAGCGAACAATTCAGACCTTAGAGGACATGCTTAGAGCGGTGGTGATGGACTTGAAAGGCAGTTGGGATGACCACTTACTGCTAGTGGAGTTTGCTTACAATAACAGTTATCACGCTAGTATTGGCATGCTACCGTACGAAGCGTTATATGGAAGGAAGTGTCGAACACCGTTGTGCTGGGACGAAGTGGGAGAGCGAAGACTGCTAGGACCTGAGATGGTACAGCAAACTGCAGATACAGTTAAATTAATAAGAGCCCGTCTGGTAGCGGCCTAGGATCGACAGATGAAATACGCCGACTTGCATCATGAGAAACGGGATTTTGAAGTGGGCAGTTTTGTGTTTTTGAAGGTATCTCCTTGGAAGGGGAAGATCCGATTTGGGAATAAGGGAAAATTAAGCCCTAGGTTCATAGGACCTTTTGAGATTTTGAAGCGAGTAGGTGAAATGGCGTACGAGGTAGCTTTACCTCCTGAACTTGAGCACATTCACAACGTGTTTCATGTTTCAGTGTTGCGAGCACATAAGCCTGATTACAAACATGTCATATCCTATGAACCGGTTCAAGTAGAGAAAGATTTATCGCACGAAGAGATTCGTGTCCAGATACTCGATAGGAAGGAGCAGACATTAAGGAATAAGATCATACACTCGGTTAAAAGTACTTTGGAGGAACCACACGGCTGAAGAAGTTACGTGGGAGCTTAAGAAAAAGATGAAGGCAAGTTATCCGCATCTTTTTGAGTGACCTTATCTTGTAATTCCGGGGACGAAAATCTTATAAGGGGGGCTAATGTAATGATCGAGAAATTTTTAAGCTTCATTACAAATGAAATAAAGAATTTAATTTCGAAATAATTAATTTTGCGCGGTTTGAATTTAAACCTTTGTGTGGTTAATGTGACGCCCCCAAATTCTTTACACTTCCTGTAGCAGATTTGGTGCTCACGTGATACTATATAACTATAAATATTCCATAATATATAACTTCTATCTATCCAAGGTTCACAGTACCCCATAACAGATAATAGTTATCGTCAGAACGTTAACTGTGTTTGGATACCCTCACTTGGATGTATAGATTTATATCTGATGAATATCTCTTTCATATCCATAGTTCTTATCTATCTAACATTCACAGTATTAATGATAAGATTGTCCCTAGAACTGAGGGGCGCATTCCGGTAAAGATGGCACCTTACCGGCGCTCATTAAGTGTAACCCTAGAGCTTATAGAACTCTCAATATCATTCAAATACCCTCATTCAGATGTATAGTTCATATGGATACTGTACTAACTTAGTACAACTATTCTAAACAATTTAAAGATCAGAGTATAACGCATTCGATATAATAAAGGATGATAATATATTTCATATCATTAAGTTCGGTTACATCGTTCTCAGTACTAAGTTATTACAACAAAGCCTTTAAAAGACTTGAATTATTCAAAACAGTAATTAAAACTAATTAACATGGTCTTTTCCTTTGTCTGTCCCAGAAGTGTCGGGATTATCATTTAAAACTGCAAAAGAAGATATATGCAAGAATGAGCTACAAATGCTTAGCAAGTTCATTTGAAAACGTAAACACAATGATATAAGCATGAGGGGGTCAGAATTTTATGACATTTGTTCGACACAACCAACTCGATATAAACCAAACCATCATGCAATGGCGGAAACGAATTCTAGCTATACCACATGGCGTTCATCATGGAGATTGATTCAAATAGCTTGGATCCATAGTGGTTCGAGTATAGCAGTTTTGGGAATGGATTCCAAGTGCGTGTGCACCATAAACATGTTACAAACGGATGTAACGGATCAAAAAATCAAAAGGAATCAGTTTGTTTGGACTCAGGATGGCTCACCCCGGCGAGAGTTTCCCAGCCAGTTTTCTCGCCCCGGCGAGGATTTTCAAGCCAAATCTCTCGCCCCGGCGAGAAGCTCGCCCCGGCGAGAAGCTCGCCCCGACGAGAATTTTCAATGCAATTTTCTCGCCCCGGCGAGAACCCCCTGGATGCAGTTTGTCTATTTTTGACTTTCTTGATTTTCGAACCTTCTTTCATCCAAAACATGATATCAGTATTTAGGATCAATTACATGTGTTCTGATTGCAACATTTCCAAATTTGTGTGCTTGTATTTCAAAGAGTGTGTGCTTCTAGAAGTTTCTAGTTGGTTTCCTAGACTAGTATAAATAGGCTTCATTTGTAAGACATTAGGGACTTGAATTTTAATAACCAATTTTCAGATTATCAATATTATTGTGAGTTTGTTTCTCTACTTGTGGTTCTTTGAGAATTCCTAAGTGTTCCTTAGTTCTTCTTTGAGATTCATAATTGACTTATCATACAACTAATCATAGTTGTGTGTGGCGTCTTCTACCGCATCAATCGTCGATTGTACCGAGGTTACCGCTTCAATATAAGCGAGGGGTCGAGGTGTCGTTGGTGTTCACCCTACGCAGATTTCCTAAGCAAGCAATTGTACCAAGATTACCGTCTATATATAGGCGAGGGGTTAAGGTGTTGCAAGCTATCCATCCTATCAACTTGTTAGAAACGATCCGGGCGACGACCACCTCACGCAAGCGTGCCGTGGAGTCTATCACACAATGTGTTTGATTTGAAAGATGTCAACGATGTATAACTGAGGGTTCTGTTTTCAATCAGTTCTATCAGTCTTCAATGACTTAGAAAAGCTTGATTTCGGATATCTGGTAGGGGATCAGCCTAACCAATATCCTAGGAGTATGCATATCATCCTACAATTTTGTGTCGATATATAATCAACATTTACCACCTTATATCAAGGTGTTTCAGTTCACCTTACATCAAGGTGTTCCATTTCTCAGTATAAGATGTCGTACCAAAATAATTTGGTTTGACACAACAATTTAAGCTCCATCAAGCAATATATGAATAATGATTCATTTTTTAAGTTATGCTGAACAAGAAGCAATAACTTTGTAACAATTGATAGCATGATGTGTAATACTTGCTTAAATATAACAAGGTTAGAAGACTTGCATAAAGGTAACAAAGTTTAGAGACTTGCCTGTGCGTAGCACGTTAAGTTCACGCTGTTTATCAACGTTGGGTAGTCTATTTATGTCTATTCATATCAATAATAAACATTAGAATCTATAATTATACTTATCTAATTAAACTAGATAAGTTTCACGAAGGTTCGACGTCGATTCGGTATCTCGGTCGCGTCATTAGATAGATAAACACATTGTTTTGTTAATAAAACTTCATTTGGAAGCTTAAACATTAGTCTAAATAATTTATTTATTACTTATAATACTTTTAGAAGCTTAATATTATTTTTAAATAATTTTATAAGGTTATAAATATTTTTAAATAATTTTACAAGCTTAGGAATATTTTTAAATGATTTAATTATCATTTAGAATATTTTTAAAACATTAATATGTTATTTAAATGATTTATTTATCATTTAGAATAATTTTAGATACTTAAAATATTATTTAAATGATTTATTTATCATTTATAATATTTTTAGAAAGATAGAATATTATTTAAATGATTTATTTTATCATTAATAATATTTTTTAAAAGATAGAATATTATTTAAATGATTTATTTTATCATTAATATTATTTTTAGAATTTATTTTATTATTTATATGATGTAATTATTATTTATAATAATTTTTAAAACTTAGTTTAATATTTAAATGATTTAATTATCATTTATAATATTATTAAATATTTACTATTTTATTTTAAATAATTTATTTATTATTTATAATAATTTTGAAAAGTTAGTAATATTTTTAAATGAATTAATTATCATTTTAACTAATTTAAATACATTAATATTATTTTTAAATCATTTATTTAATATATTAATTAAATAATTTAATATTTAATGAAATTAAATAATTATAAATTTATTATCAGAAAAATAAAAAAAAAATTAAATATAATTAAAAATGAATTTTTAATATTTAATTATTAATTAATATGAATTTTTAATATTTATTTATAATTTATTTAATTATTTTTATTAATTTTTATTTAAAACCGTCGCAAAAGGGCTTTAGCGACGGACTGCTTTAGATTTTAGTTTTCTGGGATTTGGGAAGGAGAGTGTCGCTAAAGGTGTTCTTCATTGAAGAATAGTTGGACATGGTCCAATTGGGACTTTTGACCTCAAATTAATTCCAGCTGGTTAATGGTTTGGGTTTGATTTTTGTTTCTTGTTGTAGCCAACATGGCAAAGTATAACTATATGTATTAGCTTAGGTTATACAACATCATATGATGCTAGATAAATCATGGTCAAACTAGCCTGTTCATGCTGTTCTTGATGTTTCTGGGTTGCCCATAAACAGCCCGGTCATGGTCGGTCAACCATGTTTGACCGTTAATAATTTGCATGGTCGTTATTGTTTATGTGATTTAATGATTCAAGGTTGTAGTATAAATGGCATAGAACATGTTCAATCTAAGAAATAACATTTACAAATATCATATAAGCAAGATTAAAGCCGGTCAAATTTTGTCAGACGACTGTCAGATGTACTTAGAATTTTCTAGGTTGCCTAGATTTCAGCAACCGTGAACGGTCAACGGGTTTTAACCGCTTATATCTTTCATCCTATATATTTTTTTACTATTCTACCAATTGGATATAGTTAAAAACATAGCATACTACACATACAAGCTTTAAAACAGATCAAACGACCAATTTAAGCCGATCAAAATGTCTGACAAAATAGCCTGTCAGACCATTCTGGCTGCCAAAGTCAGTTCATGTTTTTCATCAATTTTGACCATTTAAATGTTATGGATCCTTGTTTAACTAACCCAGATCACTAAATAACATGTTATTACATATCCTTAAACATCTAAACATAACATCTAACAAAGTTTTAAAGATCTAGTGTAAAATTAGGGTTTTTGCACCTTTTGACAAATTTTTGATTTCTTCTTTCTGATTCTAATCTTGCTACTGAAAAGACTTGTTTTGGCTTGATTAATAAGTGTATAGGTTACAAATTTTCGTGGCTTGAAGGATCAGATTGGTCTTTTATTTATAGGACTTTGCAAGTTAGGGGTTTTAGGTCATTTTTCCACATTTTGTCTCCACAAATATCCTAGCCTTGTTACTTGAGTTGATTGAAATCTGATCTTACTCACCTACTTGTGCTGGAGTGTGTTGAGCACAAGCTTGCACACTCCTAGCTCAATTTCTATTGGTTAAGCTTTTAGTTTTAATTTATTTTCTTACTCATTAAACTTAGATTTTTGTTAATCATGTTTAGGATCTTTAATTATGTTTAGTAATACCTTAATTAAGCTTATATATCATAATTAAGATTTTACATTCCATAATTTAAAGTTTAGATAACCTAATTAGAATTAGGGTTTCATAATTAGGGTTTAGGGTTTCTTAATTCAGGAATTAGGGTTTAAACCTCCAATTAGGGTTTTAATCTAAGTTAAATAATTCCTAATTAATGTTATGATTTATAACTTAGAATCTAATTATTTTAATTAAGATTCTTATGTAATAATTAGGGTTTTAATTTACAAATTCGGATAACTTTTACCAATTACGATTTTCTAATTAGGGTTTCTAATTCAGTTTATCATTTTAAACTCTATTTAACTTATTTTAGATTTTTATCAGTTAATATAATATTATATTAACTCCGAAGCACGGCAAATAACTTCGTCATTTACAAGCACGACACAGCAGCTTACCAAAATAATTTACCGAGACGCCTCTCGGTGAAGTCATCGGAAGCACGACTAAGCAGCTTCGAAAATATTTTTATTTGACCTAATTCTTTAATAAAATATACAATCAAATAACACAAAGTCGGAACAAGAAATTTAATTTAATAAACATATAATTTACATATACAAATCTTATTAGGATTCAGTGAAAGTAGTATGCACACAAGCCAATCATATTTGATATGATGTAGCGTATACTTTGTAATCTTATTCATTTGTTAATAAAAGAATTGATTTTCTTAAAAGGCATTTTATATTATCTACATAGTGCTGTTATATTAAATGTGATAAACCCATAGTTTTGAGCAATGCTTTTAGAATCATGATGGTGATCATGCTAATGAGATCTAAATTCAAGATAGCTCACAAACTAAAATTGTTCCTAATCGTTGGATTACTAAATTGGGGATTAGTGAATCCGGATAGATTAGTACATACGTTGCTTGCTCTTAGGAAGAGGATGATTGATCTCATAATCATTTGTGTGGAGACACTAAAGCAAGTATGTAGGTGCTTATTAGAGAATAAGTTCACTGAACGTGACTCGCTAAGGAATACCTAATGGAGTTTTACTCGCCTGTCAATAGGAATTCCTCTAGTGATAGTAGTACAAGTGATCCTTGGACTTGAGATCATCATAGTATCTTGTGTATGATGAGTTATACTTTGACATGTCCCTTAAGACCTTGTGGGTATATCAAAGGGTATGATTGGGTATAATTAGTTTGTACATGGAGATAGGTGAATGATCAACAAAGAATCTACCTCGTCTAGTAAAAGATGTGAATGTCCTATGTGATTCGATAAATGATAACTCAGTAGTCCTTGGCCAAGGCAGAATGAGATTAGAAAGGAGTTTCTAATTTTGCATTATTTAGAGTTATGCATTTGGGAATCGAAATACATATAATTAAATAAAATAAGACTTGACAGTAAATCCATGTCTTATATTTAATTGGGACATTGTATGGTAGAAGGATTGAATTGTACGGTAACTATCTACTCAAAGGTTCTTTTGTGATTAATGTTGAAATCTATATTATCTGGAAAGTCGTTGATCGCTAAGGGGGCTTACCCTTATTGTAGAATAAATGTTATTTATTTAAATGAATTAAATAGTTTAATTTATTTATTTAAATAAGATTAGAATTGTTCTAATTGATTTATTCACAACCGGTTTAATATGGAGAACCTAAAGGGTCACACCCCACCGCAAAAGGAAAATATTTATTTAAGAAGTAAATGGCATAATGGTAATAATAAGTTAAGTGTATTTAATTTAATCTATGGAGATAGAATAAATTAAATAGTTTAATATTTATTATTTAATATTTTGGAAATATTAAATATAAATTAATAAGAGGAGTCTTATTATTATTATTACTATTACTATTATTTAATTCCTAATAGGGATTGCGAATTAATTAATAGAAGTACTCTCCCATGAATTCCTAATTAGATTAGGAGCATTATTAATTAAAGGAGTTTAATTATAATACAAACCCTAATCCTAAATTGTTTAGGGAAGGGTTATTCCTACATCTATAAATAAGAGGGGTCTTATCATAGATTAGGGTTACACACTCTTGCATTAGATTGTGGAGAGCAATTTCTATAGAGATAGAAACTAGGGTTTTGCCAAATACCCAACTTCTTGAATACTTGTTCTTCCTTGGTGGATCACCTCTAGAGGCCAAACACTTGGGTGGCTAACGTTGATCAAAGGAAGGAATCACACCGTAGCATTCGAGGAGAACACGAAGGACTAGGAGTTGAACTTGTACCCGAGGAAGCTTTGTTCTACGAGGGTATAATTCTTATTATCTCTCTCTTTCGTTTATATCGTTAATTGAGCACATAGATTGATCTTGGTGATGGTTTGTATAAAATTTTAAAATCCGATTTTATCGCGCTTCCGCACTGTTTATGTAATTTGATTGCATGTTCGCGTTATATACAAACCTAACAGTGGTATCAGAGCCTAATCTTGTGCTAATTATCGATTTTGATAATTCCATGTATGCTTGATATGCGATTGGATCGAATTTTTGGGCAGAATAAAATTTTTTCTGAATCAGCGTTGCGGCGCAGCTGCGCCGCCTCCAGTTCATTCTGGAGCGCAGCTGCGCCGAAACCCAGAATCGTTTTTTCCTGGGGAGCAGCGCAGCTGCGCCGTGGCCCAGTTCATTCTGGGCGCAGCTGCGCCGGTAAACAGAATCTGAAAAATATTTTTTCTTTCTTCAATTAAAATAAATGGTTTATTTAATTGATAAAAGTTTAAAATAAAAGAGTTTATTTTATCTGGAATAGGATTTCAGATTGCTAAAATTAAAGGAGTTTAATTTGGATTTGGTTTTTGATTAAAATAAAAGAGTTTATTTTGTTTCAAAACTAAATATTAGCAAAATTTTTGCCCATTAATTTATATCAATGCATATATGGAATGGTTTTATTATTCATGAGATGAATGTTATTTATTGATACATATAGAGATATGTATGATAATAAATAGGGATTGATTATGGACTATTAACCAATGTGTGATTGGATTTATTTTAGTGGATGCTTGAATGTATGGGTTTTATAAATGGGGTCTGCGTACCTCGTCTTCTCTAATTTTTCTTAATGTAAATTCTATCTCCCTCCTATGTACTTCCCCTTGACTGCTGATCAAGGTTTCTATTTATTGTAAATAGTTTATTGTAATAGGACTAGTTAGAATTAATTTTTTGAAGAATTGGAGACAAAGGAGCAAGGAGCGCTTGAAGACCCGTTTGTAATGGAGCCCGGGTTTAAATGTAATAGTTATATTTAAATTTTATTCTTGCACCCTAGGTTTGACCTTTTGGTTCACTTGGTGGCTCTAGTGAACCAAACTAGAATAAAAGTCCATAATCAATCCGGGTAGAATATAGTATTCTATATGTGCATGCTTATTATTATATATATATATATATTATATTATCCAACATGTTTCGCATGTAAAATAATATGACGCGTATTTTATATATATATGTGCATGCGCGCTAAACAAGATGAGACTAATAATAATAAACCCCTCAAAGAAATTATATTAAGTCCTAAGCGTTCAAAGATATTTGGAATATCGAACGTCGCCTTCTAGCATGGTAAAGCAATAGAGTATTAAATGTTTAATATGAGTTTGTTGTGTCACCACAAGGCAAGTATTAAATATTTAAGATGTTGCTTTATCACATTTGATGCTTATAAATAGACTGAACGATGCTGTTTTGTTGTGTCACCACAAGGACAGTGTTTTTCATTCGAATATATGGAAGTGCTAGGTTGGACTTAACTTGGATAATTTTGATTCGGATGTGTCACCACTTGATCAAAATAATCTAAGAGGCAAAATAAAAGGAGTTACATAGTGATGTAATTGACAATAGTTGTCTACCTATTTATTTATATATCGCTTGTTGTGTCACCACAAGGCTATATACATTTGAAATGGGATCCTTAATCTCACTAGCAAATCTTTAATTAGAATTGCCGAACTATATAATGAGGGTAATATAGTTTGATGAAAATAGTGGGAGATACCAATTTTAAATAAAGACCTAATTTATTTTGGTAATTAATTAAATGAATGTATGCTAAAATGTTGTCTATTTCACATGCAGAATTTAAAAATGTCAAACTCACAATCACTGCGTAGCATACTTGATGCTAACAAACTGACCGGACCGAATTACACGGACTGGTTAAGGAATCTGAGAATTGTTCTCACTGCTGAAAAGATTTCTTATGTCCTAAATTCGCCAGTCCCTGCAAGTGTTGCAGAAACAGCCTCTGAGGAAGAGATTGCTACTTTTAGAAAGTGGCAAGATGATGCAATCTTGGCTCAATGCATCATGCTCGCATCCATGAGTAACGAGCTTCAGCGTCAGCATGAAACTATGGATGCTCCTACTATATTGCTGCACCTCAAAGAGTTGTATGGTGAGCAAAGTAGGACTGCTAGATATCAGATATCTAAGGAGCTCTTCCGATCTCGTATGACCGAGGGCACTGCTGTTGAGACTCATGTCCTTAAGATGATCAATTTGATTGAACAACTTGGACAGCTAGGGTTTGTGATGGATGGGGAGTTAAGCCAAGATTTGATCTTGCAGTCACTCCCGGACACCTTCTCACAATTTGTTTGTGAATTTTCACATGAATAAGTTGGACGTCAGCTTGCCTGAGTTACTTAACATGCTGAAAACTGCTGAAGGTCACTTCTCATCCAACAAGAACCAAGTCTTACTAGTGGATGATTCTTCCAAGAAAAGGAAGAGGCCCAAGGTATCTTCTGAAAAGAAGAAAAACAAGAAGGCTAAGGGTAAGGCAAAGAAAAAGGATAATAAGAAACCTGATCCAGATAGCAAAGGAATTTGCTACCATTGCAATAAGCCGGGACATTGGAAGAGGAACTGCAAGGAGTATCTTGCGGGCCAAAAGAAGCTTGGAGAAGCTTCGACTTCTGATCTAGGTTTGTTTATGATTGAAATTAATTTTTCTGAAAGTCAAAATTCTACTTGGGTATTGGATACCGGCTGTAGTTCTCACATATGTAATAATATGCAGGGACTAAGCAGAAGTAGGAAGCTGAACAAGGATGAAGTCGTCCTAACGAGTTGGGAATGGAAGCAAAGGTTGCTGCATTGGCTGTAGGGACTTATTGTTTAGCATTGCCTTCGGGCAAGTTCATTAGTTTAAATAACTGTTATTATGTTCCAACACTCATTAGAATAAAACATTATTTCAATTTCTGTATTGGATATGGATGGTTTTGATATTATAATAAAGAACAACAGTTGTTTCTATTTATAATAAAAATGTTTTTATATGGTGTTGGCAATTTACTGAATGGACTTTACATACTTGACTTGCATGAAAATATACTTCAAATTGAACAAACTAAGAAAAGAAAAAGAGATGATGTTAATTATACCTTTATGTGGCACTGTAGACTCGGTCATATCAATGAAACAAGATTATCCAAGTTGCATAAAGATGGGCTTTTAGAGCTATCTGATTACGAATCATATCCAACTTGTGAATCTTGTCTCATGGGTAAGATGACTAAATCCCCTTTTAGTGGAAAAGGAGAAATAGTTACAGAGTTGTTAGCGTTGGTACACACAGACGTATGTGGACCTATGACAACGAATGCACGAGGAGGGTATTCTTATTTTATTACTTTCACTGATGATCATTCTAGATTTGGATATGTGTATTTAATGAAATACAAATCTGAATCGTTTGAAAGGTTCAAAGAATTCAGAAGTGAAGTAGAGAAACAAACTGGTAAAAGTATTAAAATTCTTCGATCGGATCGAGGAGGGGAATACTTAACCAGTGAGTTTCTCAATTGTCTCAAAGAAAATGATATAATCTCACAATGGACTCCACCAGGGACGCCACAGTTGAATGGTGTATCTGAAAGGAGAAATCGAACATTGTTGGACATGGTTCGTTCCATGATGAGTTTTACCGACCTTCTAATATCCTTCTGGGGTTATGCCCTAGAATCGGCTGCATACCTACTTAACAAGGTACCTACCAAATCTGTCCCAAAGACTCCATATGAGATATGGACAGGGAGGAAACCAAATCTTAAGCATGTTAAGACTTGGGGTTGTCCAGCTTATGTCAAAAGGTTTGAGCATGATAAGCTGAAGACTAGATCCGACAAATGTAGATTCGTGGGATACCCTAAAGAAACATCAGGGTATTATTTCTATCATTCTACTGATCAAAAGGTGTTTGTTGCGAAACACGCTGCCTTCTTGGAAAAGGAGTTTATCCTCGAAGGGGTCAGTGGGAGTAAGATATATCTTGAAGAAGTTCAAGAACCACAAAATACTATGGATCAAAGTCAGGTACCTGACCAAGTAGAAGAACCTACTGTACCACTACCTATTCGTAAATCTGGAAGAGTACCGAAGATACCTGAGAGGTATGGATTCATCATAGAGGATGATGATGAGGTACGCATCATAGATGATGATGATCCATTGACTTACGAAGAGGCTATGAGTAGTGAAGACTCAGAGAAATGGCTAGAAGCCATGAAATCCGAGATGGACTCCATGTATGAAAACCAAGTATGGACTTTGGTTTCACCACCTGAGGGAATTAAGCCTATTGGGTGTAAATGGGTCTTTAAGAGAAAGACTAGAGCTGATGGCAAGGTAGAGACCTATAAGGCCCGACTGGTTGCAAAAGGTTTCAAACAAAGACAAGGAGTTGACTATGATGAAACCTTCTCACCAGTAGCTATGCTCAAGTCCATTCGGATTTTGCTTGCAATTGCAGCTTATTATGACTACGAGATCTGGCAAATGGACGTGAAAACGGCCTTCCTCAATGGAGAGCTTGAGGAGAATGTATATATGATACAGCCAGAGGGTTTTGTTTCAACGGTTGGAACAAACCAAGTCTGTAAGCTACAATGATCCATTTATGGATTGAAGCAAGCTTCTCGAAGGTGGAACATCCGTTTTGATGAGATAATCAAAAGGTTTGATTTTATCAAGCACGAGGATGAACCATGTGTGTACAAGAAGGTTAGTGGGAGCGCTATATCATTCCTTGTATTATATGTTGATGATATATTACTGATAGGGAATGATGTTCCTATGCTACAGTCGATCAAAATTTGGTTATCTAAACACTTCTCCATGAAGGACTTGGGTGAGGCATCCTATATTTTGGGGATAAAGATCTATAGAGATAGATCTAAAAGGATGCTGGGCTTGACCCAAGGAAAGTACATTGACTCGATGCTAAAGAAGTTTAGCATGGAAGATTCCAAGAGAGGTCTCATGCCGATGAGCCAAGGAATACATCTCTCCAAGAAACAGGCCCCAAAGACACCTGAGGAGAGAGACCGGATGAGTAAGATTCCTTATGCTTCAGCAATAGGATCTATCATGTACGGTATGATATGTACTAGACCAGATGTCCGCTCATGACAGCACTTAGTGTAACCAGCAGATATCAGTCGAATCCAGGAGAAGAGCACTAGAAGGCAGTGAAAAACATCCTAAAGTACTTGAGAAGAACTAAGGATGTATTTCTTATCTACGGTGGGTCTGAATTGAAACTAGAGGGCTATACAGACTCAAGTTTTCAAATGGACCAAGATGACAGTAAATCCGTTTCAGGGTACGTGTTTACCTTAAACGGTGGCGCAGTGAGTTGGAAGAGTTCCAAGCAGCAAACAGTTGCTGATTCGGTGACAGAGGCAGAGTACATAGCTGCAAGTGAAGCTGCAAAGGAAGCTGTTTGGATGAAGAAGTTCATAACTGAACTTGGAGTGGTTCCTAGCATTAGAGGAGCAGTACCTTTATTCCGTGACAACAACGGAGCTGTTGCGCAGGCTAAGGAACCCAGGTCTCATCAGAAATCCAAACACGTGTTGCGGCGGTTTCATTTGATTAGAGAGATCATTGAAAGAGGAGATGTCACCCTGGAGCGTGTAGACTCTCAAGACAACATTGCAGATCCATTTACTAAAGGTTTAACTCAACAGCAGTTTGATCGTCACTTAGAGAAGATGGGTATTAGATACCATGGCGATTGGCTTTAGTGCAAGTGGGAGATTGAAAGTAGTATGCACACAAGCCAATCATATTTGATATGATGTAGCGTATACTTTGTAATCTTATTCATTTATTAATAAAGGAATTGATTTTCTTAAAAGGCATTTTATATTATCTACATAGTGCTGTTATATTAAATGTGATAAACCCATAGTTTTGAGCAATGCTTTTAGAATCATGATGGTGATCATGCTAATGAGATCTAAATTCAAGATAGCTCACAAACTAAAATTGTTCCTAATCGTTGGATTACTAAATTGGGGATTAGTGAATCCGAATAGATTAGTACATACGTTGCTTGCTCTTAGGAAGAGGATGATTGATCTCATAATCATTTGTGTGGAGACACTAAAGCAAGTATGTAGGTGCTTATTAGAGAATAAGTTCACTGAACGTGACTCGCTAAGGAATACCTAATGGAGTTTTACTCGCCTGTCAATAGGAATTCCTCTAGTGATAGTAGTACAAGTGATCCTTGGACTTGAGATCATCATAGTATCTTGTGTATGATGAGTTATACTTTGACATGTCCCTTAAGACCTTGTGGGTATATCAAAGGGTATGATTGGGTATAATTAGTTGTACATGGAGATAGGTGAATGATCAACAAAGAATCTACCTCGTCTAGTAAAAGATGTGAATGTCCTATGTGATTCGATAAATGATAACTCAGTAGTCCTTGGCCAAGGCAGAATGAGATTAGAAAGGAGTTTCTAATTTGCATTATTTAGAGTTATGCATTTGGGAATCGAAATACATATAATTAAATAAAATAAGACTTGACAGTAAATCCATGTCTTATATTTAATTGGGACATTGTATGGTAGAAGGATTGAATTGTACGGTAACTATCTACTCAAAGGTTCTTTTGTGATTAATGTTGAAATCTATATTATCTGGAAAGTCGTTGATCGCTAAGGGGGCTTACCCTTATTGTAGAATAAATGTTATTTATTTAAATGAATTAAATAGTTTAATTTATTTATTTAAATAAGATTAGAATTGTTCTAATTGATTTATTCACAACCGGTTTAATATGGAGAACCTAAAGGGTCACACCGCAAAAGGAAAATATTTATTTAAGAAGTAAATGGCATAATGGTAATAATAAGTTAAGTGTATTTAATTTAATCTATGGAGATAGAATAAATTAAATAGTTTAATATTTATTATTTAATATTTTGGAAATATTAAATATAAATTAATAAGAGGAGTCTTATTATTATTATTACTATTACTATTATTTAATTCCTAATAGGGATTGCGAATTAATTAATAGAAGTACTCTCCCATGAATTCCTAATTAGATTAGGAGCATTATTAATTAAAGGAGTTTAATTATAATACAAACCCTAATCCTAAATTGTTTAGGGAAGGGTTATTCCTACATCTATAAATAAGAGGGGTCTTATCATAGATTAGGGTTACACACTCTTGCATTAGATTGTGGAGAGCAATTTCTATAGAGATAGAAACTAGGGTTTTGCCAAATACCCAACTTCTTGAATACTTGTTCTTCCTTGGTGGATCACCTCTAGAGGCCAAACACTTGGGTGGCTAACGTTGATCAAAGGAAGGAATCACACCGTAGCATTCGAGGAGAACACGAAGGACTAGGAGTTGAACTTGTACCCGAGGAAGCTTTGTTCTACGAGGGTATAATTCTTATTCTCTCTCTCTTTCGTTTATATCGTTAATTGAGCACATAGATTGATCTTGGTGATGGTTTGTATAAAATTTTAAAATCCGATTTTATCGCGCTTCCGCACTGTTTATGTAATTTGATTGCATGTTCACGTTATATACAAACCTAACATTCAGAATATTACAGTTAATGGTCTATGTGACTAACTGCTAGATTAATTTAAAAAAAGTCCCACTAATAGATTTATTTAAATTGGTGGACTAACCTAAGTTGTTTAATATCAAGAAATTTATAAGAACTATGTAAATTAATTAATATAATTATTAATTAATGAGAACTATGTGAAATATGAATAATTATATTTAATACTCCAAGTAGTAAATAATACTACCAGACTAGCCCAATTAGTTTATTAATCAAACCCACTTATTTAATTAGTTGTGGACTTGAATGTTAGTATGTAAATTAATTAAGTCCATTGGGAATTAAATTGGCCAACATATTGGGAGCCCAATATCATGGGAATGTCTAGCCCAAAATTTAATAAACTAGTGACCCTGTGACGCCCCCAAATCTCTACACTCCCCTGTAGCAGATCTGGTGCTCACGTGGAACTATA
Source organism: Aralia elata (assembly GCA_034770075.1). NCBI lineage: Eukaryota > Viridiplantae > Streptophyta > Magnoliopsida > Apiales > Araliaceae > Aralia > Aralia elata. The sequence goes on from CM068385.1 coordinate 41,280,497, forward strand.
CAACTATAAATATTCAATAAAATATGACTTCTAGCTATCCAAGGTTCACAGTATCCCATAACAGGTACTAGTTCCGGCCAGAACGTTGTCTGTGTTTGGATACCCTCACTTAGATATATAGATTCATATTTTATGAATATCTCTTTCATATTAATATTCCCTATCTATCTGACATTCACAGTATTAATGATAAGATTGTCCATATAGGACTCTCAACATCATCTAGATACCCTCATTCAGATGTATAGTTCATATAGATACTGTATTTAACTTAGTACAACTATTCTAAAGAATTTAAAGATCAGAGTATAACGCATTCTATAACATAAAGGATCATAATATATTACATAATATTTTGTTCGGTTACATCATTCGTTATACTAAGTTATTACAACAACAAGTCTTTAAAAAAAAGACTGAAAGTATTCAACAATAAACATTAAAGCTAATAAGCATGGCTTTTCCCCTTGTTAGTCCCAGACGTGCCAGGGATATCATTTATAGCTGCAAAAGAAGATATGCGCAAGAATGAGCTACAAATGCTCAACAAGTTCATTTAAATATTTAAACACCATGTGTTTGATTTGAAAGATGTCAATGATGTATACTGAGGGTTCTGTACATGAACCATATATTTCATTTAGTTCTATCAGTCTTTAATGACTTAGAACCATTTGAGTTTTGGATATCTGGTAGGTGATCAGCCTCACCAATATCCTAGGAGTATGCATATCATCCTACCAATTTATGTTGATATATTATCAACTGTTCGTCACCTTATATTAAGGGAATTTCGTCACCTTATTTTAAGGGAAAATTTCGGGTTCACCTTACATCAAGGTGTTCCATTTCTCAGTATCAGATGTCGTACCAAACAATTTGGCTTGACACAACAATTTAAGCTCGAACAAGCAATATATGAATAATAATTCATTTCTTAAGTTATGCTGAACAAGAAGCAATAACTTCACAATAATTGATAGCAAGATGTATAATACTTGCTTAATATAAATTGAGAAAGGTTAGGACACTTGCCTTAGCGTAGCTCACTTATAATTTTAGTACAAATCGATCAACGCACGTAGTCTACGTATACCAATAATAAGCGTTAGCACGTATATAAACATGTATCACGCTAATCTAAACAAGTTTCATTAAGGTTCGAACGTTTGATTCGGTATCTCGGTCGCATCCTTAATGGCTAAACACATAGATTGTTTGATAAAACTTCATTTTAGAAGTCTAATTATTAGTCTAAATAATTTAATTATTATTTCTAAACATTTTTAGAAGCTTGGTATTATTTTTTAAATAATTTTCAGAAGCTTGGAACTATTTTTAAATAATTTTACAAGCTTAGGAATATTTTTAAATGATTTAATTATCATTTAGAATAATTTTAAAACATTTAATATGTTATTTAAATAATTTATTTATCATTTAGAATATTTTTAGATATTTAAAATATTATTTAAATGATTTATTTTTCATTTATAATATTTTTAGAAAGATAGAATATTATTTAAATGATTTATTTTATCATTAATAATATTCTTAGAATTTATTTTATCATTATAATAATTTAATTATTACTTATAATAATTTTCAAAACTTAATTTAAATATTTAAATGATTTAATTATCATTTAAAGTAATTTTTAAATACTTAATATATTATTTAAATGATTTATTTATCATTAATAATATTTAAATATTTAATATTTTATTTAATTATTATATATAATAATTTTATTTACCTTAATATCATTGTTAAATAATTAATATAATTATTTAATAATTTAATACCATTTTTAAATAATTAAAACAATTATTAAATGATTTATCATAATTATTATTTAATATTTAATTAAATTAATTTAATAATTCAGAATATATAAAAATATTAAAAATAATTTTTTTTATAATTAAAAATGAATTTTCGGATTTATTTATTAATTATTAATAATTATTTAATATTTATTTATTTATTTTATAATTTATTTAATTAAATTTTATTTATTTTTATTAAAAATCCGTCGCTAAAGGGCTTTAGCGACGGTCTGCTTAGTTTCTTAGGTTTCTGGGTTGGTGTATGCATTTCGTCGCTAAAGGTGTTCTTCAATGAAGAACAGTTGGTCAATGTCCAACAGTGACATTTGACCTCAATTTAATTCCAACTGGTTTGATGTTTGTGTTTGATTTTTTGTTTGTTGTTATAGCCAACATGGCAGTGTACAACGACGTATCAATTTCCATCTCAAAATATATCATATCAATGTTCTAAATTTGATGGTCAAACCACCGGGTTCAAACTGTTCTTGAGTTTCTGGGTTACCCAGAAACTCAAGCAGTCATGGTCAGTCAACATGGTTTGACCATGAATAACTTTGATTCTGTGTTTGCTAAATGTGTTTTTTATGTTACTAGATTGTACTCTACCTAGCATAGAACAATTCTAAACCCAATAAACTACACAAAACATGTCATCTAGATCAATTCTGGGTAGCATGAACTTCTGACAAACCTTGTCAGAGTTCTTCATAAGTTTCTGGGTTACCCAGAGAAAACGTGCAAAATCAGAGCGGTCAAAGGACTTTGACCACTTATATCTTTCATCCTATTTATTTGGTTGCTATGATACACGTCGGGCTTTAAAGATAAACATGGTAGGCTACACATATATGCATAAAAACAGCTCAAACAACTAATCTAAGAGGATCAAAAGGCCTGACAAAAAGGCCTGTCAGACTGTTCTTGACTGCCAAGAACAGTTTGAGTTTTTGGCTTGATTTTCATACCTAGATGTTATGTAAACATGTTTTGACCGCCCAGATCACTTATTAACACATTAACAAGTATTCCTAAACATCTAAAACACAAAAAATTTCCAGGCTTGAAGATCAAACATAAATTAGGGTTTTGTGCACCTTTTTCTTTAAATTTTAATTTCTGGCTTCTGATTCTGAGCTTATGATTGCTAGGGTTTGTTTAGGCTGGATATGTGAGTGTATAAGCTTTAAAATTTCGTAGGTTTAAGCTCAGCATCTCATTCTACTTATAGCAACTTGAATTTAGGGTTTCCTAGACTAATTTCCAAACTTTGCTCCCAAAAATATCTAAGCTTGGAACTTGTGGTGCTTATCATCTGGTGTGATTCACCTACTTGTGCTGGAGTGTGCCAAGCACAAGCTTGCACACTCCTAGCTTCATTTTCATTGGCTAGGATTTAAATTTTTGATTTATTTTACTTACTAATTAAGAGTAGATTTTTGTTAATCATGATTAGGATGTTAATCATGGTTAGTAATACCTTAATTAAGTTAATATATCATAATTAAAGTTTATCATCTCATAATTTAGGGTTATATAAACTAAATTAAGGTTTTAGGGTTCCGAATTAGGATTTAGGGTTTTCAATCCTACTATTAGGGTTTTTAATCTTCCGTTTAGGGTTTAATTTAATCTTAATAATTCATAACTAATATTATGATTCATTACTTAGATCTTAATTATATCAATTAAGATTATTGTACAATAATTAGGGTTTTAATTAATCAATTCGGATAATTACTATCAATTAGGGTTTTCAAATTAGGGTTTCTATTTCAGTTTAACATTTTAAACCCTATTTAACTTATTTTAGAATTTTATCAGTTAATATAATATTATATTAATGTCGAAGCACGACAAAGCACTTCGTCATTTCCAAGCACGACACAGCAGCTTACAAAAATAATTTGCCGAGACGCTTCTCGGTGAATTCGCCGGAAGCACGACAAATCATTTTGTCCGATTAAGCACGACACAGCTACTTGGCGAAAATTTTTTATTTGACCTAATTGTTTAATAAATTACGCATTCACATAATACTAAGTCAGAACAAGAAATTTCATTTATTAAACACATAATTTACATATGCAGATCTTATTAGGGTTCGGAATATTACATTCACCCCCACTAGTAAGAATTTCGCCCTCGAAATTTACAGTGCAGTCTATGAAAATAAATGTGGGTAGTTATCTCGCATTTTACTCTCGAGCTCCCACGTAGCTTCCTCGATATTTTGATTTCTCCAGATAACCTTAACCGAAGGTATCTTTTTATTTCGCAATTGCTGTTCTTTCCTGTCCACAATTTCAATAGGAATTTCTTCATATGATAAATCCTTCTCGATTTGAATGGGCTCATAATCAATAACGTGTTTATAATCAGGTTTGTACGGTCGTAACACGGACACATGAAACACGTTATGAATATGTTCTAGTTCAGGAGGTAGGGCTACCTCATAGGCTACCTCACCTATCTTTCTCAATATTTGAAATGGCCCAATAAATCTCGGGCTCAATTTGCCTTTCTTGCCGAAACGTATTTTTCCCTTCCACGGAGATACTTTTAAGAACACGTGACTACCGACGTCAAAATCTTGTAACTTTCTGTGTTGATCAGCATATTTCTTCTGTCGATCTTGTGACGCTTGTAATCTTCCCCGTATAATTCGAACTACCTCCGTGGTTTGTTGCACTATTTCGGGTCCTAGCATTTGCCGTTCCCCAACTTCGTCCCAACATAAAGGCGTCCTACATTTTCTTCCATATAGGGCTTCAAATGGTGGCATTCCTATGCTGGCATGGTAGCTATTGTTGTATGCAAATTCTACCAAAGGTAATTGATCTTCCCAACTTCCCTTGAAATCCATGATGCAAGAGCGCAACATGTCTTCCAATGTCTGGATGGTTCTCTCACTCTGACCGTCAGTTTGTGGATGGTATGTTGTACTTAGTCTCAACTGAGTTCCTAAATTTTTCTGGAGACTTATCCAAAAATTTGAAGTAAATCGTGGATCTCTGTCTGATACTATAGACACAGGGACTCCATGTCTAGAAATAATTTCATTGATGTAAAGTCTGGCTAATTGGTCTAGACTGAAGTTGATTTTGATGGGTAGGAAATGAGCTGATTTGGTAAGACGATCTACAATTACCCAAATGGCATTGTGACTCTTTTGTGTGGTTGGAAGGCCAACTACGAAATCCATGGTAATATGCTCCCATTTCCACTCAGGAATTTCTAAGGGTTGTAATAATCCACTTGGTTTCTGATGTTCAGCTTTAACCCTTTGACATGTTAAACATTTACTTACCCACTCCGCTATCTCTCTCTTCATGTTAGACCACCAAAAATGTTGGCTCAGGTCTTTATACATTTTTGTACTCCCTGGATGTACAGCGAATTTAGAATTATGGGCTTCATTCAGTATTTCGTCTTTTAATTCTTGTACTGAAGGTACCCAAATTCTATTTTCGTATCTTAGTACTCCATCCTTATCCATTCTAAACTTAACATTCTTTTTATGAGTCATTTCTGCCTTATACTTCTGACATTCTGCATCAGTCTCCTGTAATTCTTTGACTTTGTCCAATAAAGTCGAATTACTCTCGATGACAAATAACTTCTGGGTAGAGTTAACTGGAACTCTCACCTCAATCTCAAGTTTGTCAAACTCTTTTATCAGTACCTCGTTATTAGTCATCACATTCAATTTCTCCTGGTTCTTCCTACTTAATGCGTCTGCTACGACGTTGGCTTTCCCTGGATGATATAAGATCTCACAATCAAAATCTTTTATCAACTCTAGCCATCTCCTTTGCCTCATATTTAACTCCTTCTGTGTGAAAATATATTTCAGACTCTTGTGATCTGTGTATATCTCACACTTCTCCCCGTACAAGTAATGCCTCCAAATTTTCAAGGCGAATACTACGGCGGCTAACTCAAGATCATGCGTAGGATACCTCTTCTCATAATCTTTGAGTTGTCTCGATGCATATGCAATCACCTTTCCATGTTGCATTAACACACATCCTAAACCCTTGTGTGATGCATCACTATAAACAACGAGACTTCCTGTATCATCTGGTAAAGATAACACTGGTGCCACACTTAACCGCTTCTTCAACTCTTGGAAGCTTTCTTCACATTTGTCTGTCCAGACGTACTTTACCGTCTTTCGAGTCAAATTGGTTAGCGGGGTCGCTATCTTCGAAAAATCTTGTATAAAACGCCGAAAATACCCTGCTAAACCGAGAAAACTTCTTACTTCTGTTGGAGTTGTTGGCTGTTCCCAATTCACAACCGCTTCTATCTTGGCTGGATCTACCGCTATTCCATTCTTGTCAATTACATGACCTAAGAACTGGACTCGTTCCAACCAGAATTCACATTTGGAAAACTTTGCATAAAGTTGTTCCTTGCGTAATATCTCCAATACGCTTCTTAAGTGTTCCGCATGCTCCTCTTTTGTTCTCGAGTATACTAAAATATCATCGATGAACACTACGACAAATTTGTCCAAGCATGGTCTAAGCACTCTGTTCATTAAGTCCATGAATGCTGCCGGCGCATTTGTTAATCCAAAAGACATCACAAGAAACTCATAATGTCCGTAGCGTGTCCTAAACGCTGTCTTCGGCACATCTTCTTTTCTTACCTTTAATTGATGATAACCCGATCGTAGGTCGATCTTCGAAAAGTATTCGGCCCCTTTCAACTGGTCAAACAGATCATCAATTCGTGGTAAAGGATATTTGTTCTTTATTGTTAACTTATTTAATTCTCTATAATCAATACACAACCTTAATGTTCCATCCTTCTTCTTTACAAACAACACCGGTGCTCCCCAAGGTGAAACACTTGGTTGTATGTACTTTTTGTCTAAGAGTTCTTGTAGCTGCACAAGTAACTCTTTTAACTCTACAGGTGCCATTCTGTACGGTGCCTTGGAAACTGGTGCCGTACCCGGGGCAAGATCAATAACAAATTCGATCTCCCTGTCCGGAGGTAAACCGGGTAAGTCATCTAGAAACACATCCGGAAATTCTCTAACTACAGGTATTTGTTCTAGCTTAACTCCTTCTTTTCGAGTATCTACTATATATGCCAAATAACCTGTGCAACCCTTCCTAAGCAATCTCTCTGCCTGTATTACTGTCAGATATCGATATCGTTTAGGTGAACAACCACCATTGAACACTACCTTTGACTTCGACACAATCAATAGGTTTACACGCTTTCAATGGTAGTCAATCATTGTATTATGATTAACCAACCAATCCCTGCCTAAGATTATATCGAATTCCCCTAGCTGTATAGGAATGAGGTTCACAAGAAACTTATGTCCCTTAATTTCTATGTTATAATTTCTATATATGGTTTTACCGGGAATTATCTCTTTATTTGCAATTTTTACGTTTACAAGGTATATCTAAATTTATTAACTGTTGGGATTACTTCTCTATTTTCTGCCTCTACTAATGTCTATGGTCTTCTTTCAAGCGGTGTTAAGTTATATAAGTAAGAAAACTAGTATAATTACAAGTATGTAATGCACATAATGTTCAAACATAATTTGTATATTCATACAGAAGGTTTACATATTCGGCTAGTAGTTTATATAAGTACTACTAGCATTCCCAAACTAGTTTCGCAAAACTTGGGTAAAGTAGTTTAGATATTACTATTTACATACACACTTTGGTGACCCGATTTATCTAAAGCTTAATCTTACGATATTCATCACACAACATACTGGATACTACCCACCTATTGATGTCGTATCCAGTCTTTCCATTCTATACGGGATAATCCGCTACTCGCTTATCTAGATCCACAAGTGTTTCACGAAATTCTTTATTAGTCATATCAAGCCTTGCTTGGATTTGATATCTTTCTCTTTCCTTTCTTGACAACAGTGCCTGAAGTCGGATATTCAATCGTCCTTCATTCTCCAACCTTTCTTCCTCATATGATACCCTATTGTTCAAGGTATGTATTTCTATCTGGGCTTGTTCTAGTAGGTTTTCCTCCTCTGGGTTTCCTTCTTCTAATTCTTCGACAGATTGATTTTGAACTTCTGATATATCCCTCCATATTATTGGTTCTTCCTCATCTTCTCCTTCGTCTATAATATGAACCTCTGTAGCGTCCTCATTAGGTTCTGTCGCTTCGGCGTCATGGAATTCCAAGTTATTTTGGACTTCTTGTCCTTCAGGATCACTGCCCTGCTCAAGCTCTATCACCTGTGAACCTATCTCCCTTGAACTATCTTCCCAATCTAGGTCTGCCATCCTACAAAAAGAATTTTACTTGTTTAGCATTATGATGAAGCAAGTTTAAACAAAATATAAGGCTTTTAAGGTTATCTTATGTGTATTAAGTATTTTACGGACTCAAAGATTATATCCTAAGGTATTTCCCAACTACCTTAGAGCTATAATCTACAGCTCTGATACCAACCTGTGACGCCCCCAAATCTCTACACTCCCCTGTAGCAGATCTGGTGCTCACGTGGAACTATACAACTATAAATATTCAATAAAATATGACTTTCTAGCTATCCAAGGTTCACAGTATCCCATAACAGGTACTAGTTCCGGCCAGAACGTTGTCTGTGTTTGGATACCCTCACTTAGATATATAGATTCATATTTTATGAATATCTCTTTCATATCAATATTCCCTATCTATCTGACATTCACAGTATTAATGATAAGATTGTCCATATAGGACTCTCAACATCATCTAGATACCCTCATTCAGATGTATAGTTCATATAGATACTGTATTTAACTTAGTACAACTATTCTAAAGAATTTAAAGATCAGAGGTATAACGCATTCTATAACATAAAGGATCATAATATATTACATAATATTTTGTTCGGTTACATCATTCGTTATACTAAGTTATTACAACAACAAGTCTTAAAAAAAAAGACTGAAAGTATTCAACAATAAACATTAAAAGCTAATAAGCATGGCTTTTCCCCTTGTTAGTCCAGACGTGCCAGGGATATCATTTATAGCTGCAAAAGAAGATATGCGCAAGAATGAGCTACAAATGCTCAGCAAGTTCATTTAAATATTTAAACACCATGTGTTTGATTTGAAAGATGTCAATGATGTATACTGAGGGTTCTGTACATGAACCATATATTTCATTTAGTTCTATCAGTCTTTAATGACTTAGAACCATTTGAGTTTTGGATATCTGGTAGGTGATCAGCCTCACCAATATCCTAGGAGTATGCATATCATCCTACCAATTTATGTTGATATATTATCAACTGTTCGTCACCTTATATTAAGGGAATTTCGTCACCTTATTTTAAGGGAAAATTTCGGGTTCACCTTACATCAAGGTGTTCCATTTCTCAGTATCAGATGTCGTACCAAACAATTTGGCTTGACACAACAATTTAAGCTCGAACAAGCAATATATGAATAATAATTCATTTCTTAAGTTATGCTAAACAAGAAGCAATAAACTTCACAATAATTGATAGCAAGATGTATAATACTTGCTTAATATAAATTGAGAAAGGTTAGGACACTTGCCTTAGCGTAGCTCACTTATAATTTTAGTACAATCGATCAACGCACGTAGTCTACGTATACCAATAATAAGCGTTAGCACGTATATAAACATGTATCACGCTAATCTAAACAAGTTTCATTAAGGTTCGACGTTGATCCGGTATCTCGGTCGCATCCTTAATGGCTAAACACATAGATTGTTTGATAAAACTTCATTTAGAAGTCTAATTATTAGTCTAAATAATTTAATTATTATTTCTAACATTTTTAGAAGCTTGGTATTATTTTTAAATAATTTTCAGAAGCTTGGAACTATTTTTAAATAATTTTACAAGCTTAGGAATATTTTTAAATGATTTAATTATCATTTAGAATAATTTTAAAACATTTAATATGTTATTTAAATAATTTATTTATCATTTAGAATATTTTTAGATATTTAAAATATTATTTAAATGATTTATTTTTCATTTATAATATTTTTAGAAAGATAGAATATTATTTAAATGATTTATTTTATCATTAATAATATTCTTAGAATTTATTTTATCATTATAATAATTTAATTATTACTTATAATAATTTTCAAAACTTAATTTAATATTTAAATGATTTAATTATCATTTAAAGTAATTTTTAAATACTTAATATATTATTTAAATGATTTATTTATCATTAATAATATTTAAATATTTAATATTTTATTTAATTATTATATATAATAATTTTATTTACCTTAATATCATTGTTAAATAATTAATATAATTATTTAATTAATTTAATACCATTTTTAAATAATTAAAACAATTATTAAATGATTTATCATAATTATTATTTAATATTTAATTAAATTAAATAATAATTCAGAATATATAAAAAATATTAAAAATAATTTTTTTTATAATTAAAAATGAATTTTCGGATTTATTTATTAATTATTAATAATTATTTAATATTTATTTATTATTTTATAATTTATTTAATTAAATTTTATTTATTTTTATTAAAAATCCGTCGCTAAAGGGCTTTAGCGACGGTCTGCTTAGTTTCTTAGGTTTCTGGGTTGGTGTATGCATTTCGTCGCTAAAGGTGTTCTTCAATGAAGAACAGTTGGTCAATGTCCAACAGTGACATTTGACCTCAATTTAATTCCAACTGGTTTGATGTTTGTGTTTGATTTTTGTTTATTGTTATAGCCAACATGGCAGTGTACAACGACGTATCAATTTCCATCTCAAAATATATCATATCATGTTCTAAATTTGATGGTCAAACCACCGGGTTCAAACTGTTCTTGAGTTTCTGGGTTACCCAGAAACTCAAGCAGTCATGGTCAGTCAACATGGTTTGACCATGAATAACTTTGATTCTGTGTTTGCTAAATGTGTTTTTATGTTACTAGATTGTACTCTACCTAGCATAGAACAATTCTAAACCAATAAACTACACAAAACATGTCATCTAGATCAATTCTGGGTAGCATGAACTTCTGACAAACCTTGTCAGAGTTCTTCATAAGTTTCTGGGTTACCCAGAAACGTGCAAAATCAGAGCGGTCAAAGGACTTTGACCACTTATATCTTTCATCCTATTTATTTGGTTGCTATGATACACGTCGGGCTTTAAAGATAACATGGTAGGCTACACATATATGCATAAAAACAGCTCAAACAACTAATCTAAGAGGATCAAAAGGCCTGACAAAAAGGCCTGTCAGACTGTTCTTGACTGCCAAGAACAGTTTGAGTTTTTGGCTTGATTTTCATACCTAGATGTTATGTAAACATGTTTTGACCGCCCAGATCACTTATTAACACATTAACAAGTATTCCTAAACATCTAAAACACAAAAAATTTCCAGGCTTGAAGATCAAACATAAATTAGGGTTTTGTGCACCTTTTTCTTCAAATTTTGATTTCTGGCTTCTGATTCTGAGCTTGTGATTGCTAGGGTTTGTTTAGGCTGGATATGTGAGTGTATAAGCTTTAAAATTTCGTAGGTTTAAGCTCAGCATCTCATTCTACTTATAGCAACTTGAATTTAGGGTTTCCTAGACTAATTTCCAAACTTTGCTCCCAAAAATATCTAAGCTTGGAACTTGTGGTGCTTATCATCTGGTGTGATTCACCTACTTGTGCTGGAGTGTGCCAAGCACAAGCTTGCACACTCCTAGCTTCATTTTCATTGGCTAGGATTTAAATTTTTGATTTATTTTACTTACTAATTAAGAGTAGATTTTTGTTAATCATGATTAGGATGTTAATCATGGTTAGTAATACCTTAATTAAGTTAATATATCATAATTAAAGTTTATCATCTCATAATTTAGGGTTATTAAACCAAATTAAGGTTTTAGGGTTCCGAATTAGGATTTAGGGTTTTCAATCCTACTATTAGGGTTTTAATCTTCCGTTTAGGGTTTAATTTAATCTTAATAATTCATAACTAATATTATGATTCATTACTTAGATCTTAATTATATCAATTAAGATTATTGTACAATAATTAGGGTTTTAATTAATCAATTCGGATAATTACTATCAATTAGGGTTTTCAAATTAGGGTTTCTATTTCAGTTTAACATTTTAAACCCTATTTAACTTATTTTAGAATTTTATCAGTTAATATAATATTATATTAATGTCGAAGCACGACAAAGCACTTCGTCATTTCCAAGCACGACACAGCAGCTTACAAAAATAATTTGCCGAGACGCTTCTCGGTGAATTCGCCGGAAGCACGACAAATCATTTTGTCCGATTAAGCACGACACAGCTACTTGGCGAAAAATTTTTATTTGACCTAATTGTTTAATAAATTACGCATTCACATAATACTAAGTCAGAACAAGAAATTTCATTTATTAAACACATAATTTACATATGCAGATCTTATTAGGGTTCGGAATATTACAGACCCAAACTAGTGGCCCAATTGGTAAAATTTAAATCCAAGTCATTTTAGTCAAAGATGCTATAAAAATGATATTAAAGGGGGAATCCGACCACTATGGGCACCACATGGGGTGCAAGGCTCAAGGATTTTGAATGGAAAACATCACTCCTAGATCTCTCCTTAAAAAGTGGATCTTGGTTTGGTGATTAATTATTTTAATGATGCAAGCTTATGATTAATTAAAGAAGTAAGCAAGCTTAGACATTCTCTGTAAATAAAGCCCCTCTCCTCCTTTACTAAAGTTAGTCATTTGAAGTGTTCCAAGTCTTAGAAAAGAAAGAGAGCAAAAGAGAAAGGAAGCAACTAGTGTTACTGAGAAAACTTTGTGCACTTGGGCTTATTCAAGCTTTACCAAAAGGAAAATCAAGAGGGTCAAGCGGGGGGGGGGGGGAAGTGCTCGACAACTAGAAGGAGTCTTCGTTGCCATCTAGTTTTATCTCCTACTTTGGAAAGCAAAGAAAGAGGGCCATCAAAAGTAAGAGGTATAAAGAAAACCCTAAAACCTTAGTTTTACTACCTTTTATGTTATTTATATGTTTTTATAGTAGAAAGATGATTTTCAAACTCTTTATATCTAGAATTATGCTTGAAGGGTTGATATATGATTCTAGGGGTTTAACATGCATATCTATATATGTTATGGTCAAAAACTTTGGTAATAGGTGCGAAAACAATTTTTACCGGTAAACATAAACGAAACGTGTTCATTAAAAATGTACATTTTGAAACTTACAAGTTGTTTGAGTGATTTTCTTTTTTCATGTGTTGGATATGTAAGTTAAGAGTAAAACCTAGTTGGAATCATATAAAAACAATTTAAGTCGAGTGAGATATGATTTTCAGAACCAAAAACGCTCACTGTCGAAACCTTTGCACCAACAGTCCACTTCCAGCCCATTTTTCGTGACCAATACTTATCCAAAAATTCGACCCAATGATAGAATCTTGTAGTTCGAGAAGATACGAATCCAACAAGACTGATTGGAAGTGAATCGGACTTGTAAATTTCGTTTTATTCAAGTTTTTGTGAAAGATGCCAAATCTGAAAAATTGCATGCTCCCTGCCGATTTTTTTTTGGGGACCGGTCGGGTCCGATTTTCTGTCAAACTTGCAGTGGCCGGTTCAGTGGGTTCTAGACCGGTTCTTGGGTCGATTCTTAGACCAAAAAATTTCTAAAACGATGAATAATATTATAATAATTAATTTGGAAAATTTCTGTGTAATTAAGTAAATTTTATTCAATTAGTGGATTAAATCATCATTTAATTAATAATATTAGTAGTTAAATAATTTTTAAATTCCACTAAATGATAATTAAACTAGTTATCTATTGTTTAAGGATAATTGATTAATTAATTATTATTTAATTAACATTAAGTAATAATTAAATAGAAATAGAGTTAATAAACTAACTATTTATTATTTAATTAAGATCAAAAAATAAATAGGGATAAATAATGACATAAATATGATCTGTTTAATATTAGATAATAATTAACGAGAAATAAAATTAATAATATAATTATTTATTATTTAATTAAGATTAAATAATAAATAAGGATAAATAATTAATTATTAACATTAATTAACAAGTAAAGAGGACTAAAGTTAATAAACTAATTATTAACTTAAGATTAAATAAATAAAGGTAATTAATTAATTATTATTTAACCAATATTAAATAATAATTAAATGAAATAGAGTTAATAAGTAATTATTTAATTAACATTAAATAAGGGAAAATTTAAAGTAACAAATTAATTAAACAATTATAATAAATTGTTTAAGGGTTTAATACGTGAATATTACTTAAGGAAAAGTAATATTAATTAATTAAATCATTAACCTAAGATCAATTAAATGTCTTATAAAGCTAAATGATAGTACATTGAATTATGTGTGTTTTGTGATTGATTAAATGCTAGATAAATAGCACAAGTAAGCGTATAAGTAACAATTATGTGCAGTACTAATTGATAGACCCACATTATAAATGCTAGGTCTTTCAAGGAATTTTTAATTAAGCAATATAGTAGTAGTTCGACGATCAGGTAAGTTCCTAACCTTAAATTTCTTACATATTGCAAGCTTCCTAATTTAAGCTCGAGTTTTATTTATCAAACATGTGCTAAGTGGTTTAATTTCTTTAAAATTATTCCACATCAATATTATTGTCATTCGCACATAGTGCATTTGATTTCGGTTCTGTCATTGAACTGCACCATTATTTAAAGTTCTGTCATTCATGAACTGTTCAAGAGAAGTCTAAGTCATTTGTTCGACTAGACATACGCATGTTAAGTAATTTAAAAGCTATCCAAACTAGTTGTTGGTGTAGATTTTTAGACTGAGATGAACAAACCCTATATAGTGTACAAGTGGTTGATCCCCTAAATTACAACTCTAGAGATAGTAACCTAATAAGGGTCAATCAAGTGGTTGATGCCTTAGAGTATGTTCATGGTCTATTTGACTATTCAGCCTTTTAACAATCGATTTTCATCATTCATTGGGCATTGATTATCTTGTTTCAGTTATTCATATTGTTGAATCAATTACAGTTATTCCCCTTTTATTCATGATATATTTTCCTTATTCATTTTTTAAACTTGCTGAGCAAAGTAGTTGCTCACTCTTGCTATATCATGAACCTATTGCAGCTAAGCCCGAGTGTTCGAACAAAGATAAGGGCAAAGGGAAGATGAAGTCTTAGAACTCTATTAGCTGATTTATCTACTTAATATTTTGTTTAGTTATCAGTTAATGTAACACAAACCCTAGTAGATATTTTTGAACTTCGTTATGTATTTTTATTTAAGGTTGTAGACCTTAGGACATAGTTACCCTTTTGTAATGAACAACATATGTTTAGTATTTCCGCATTAGTTATTATATGTTGTTTAGATGTGTGTGGATGTGATGGATCGTGAGCACTGAATTCTAGGTACGAGAACCCGAATTTGGGGGCGTCACATAGGAGAGTTGAACTTGAACAGAACGATAAAGCTTCATCGTACGAAGACCTTATCACTAGCTTGCTCCGCATCCGCAATGAATACAACAAAGCAGTTATATCTGAGGATGATATTGTCTAGTGTATCATGGTTATCATGGTTGGAGGACTTGATACTTCTTCTGTTTTAATTACTTTCATTTTGCGGCTTCTGGCAAATAATGCTACTGTATATGAAGCTCTTCTTCAAGGTAAAACGTTGTTTGTCCCTCTCCCTCTCATAATGCCACATTTAGATTGAACAAATGGAATGAAAAATAGTATATTGGTGATCATTTTGGTAAATGAATCATTTTTATGGAATGAAAATTCGTTCGGTTCCTTTGATTTTCATTCCATGTGGAAGGTGGTGGAATTAGATTTGTTCCCGTGGAATAGATGTATATGACAATTATGTCATCTTATCACACGGATCCGGTTATGGTGAAGTTGTCATACCACATACCATCGATAAGTTTTATACCTTTTCGTTGCACTAGTTATAGAAAATATTGTATTCACTACAAAAAAATGAACATTTGGCAACGATTTTTCGGACAACGCCTTATAAAGTCCTTTCCAAAAATGCATGTTTAGCAACGAAATTTGTCATTTGTCTCAGTTTGTGAAACGCTTTTATTTTTCATAACGAAATTCATAAGTCGTTACAAAATTTCGTTGTCAATTCGTTGGCAGGGAAAAAAAATCCACCCCTATTTCCTTTTTTATTGCCGATGTGTTGGCGGTAAAAATTCATCTCCCACCACTTAATTTCTCCTCATCGTGGGTAACAAAAGATTTTTTGTTACTATATTTTGTAGCCTAATATGGACCACATTCATTGTCAACAATTTTTCTTTCGTTGCATATTTTGTACAATTTTTTGCAACGACTATTAAAATGTTTCCCTAAATTAGGATAACCCCAATACGCATGTTTTGCCTTTTTTTTTCTTTTCTTTTTTTTCAAACACGCATTGTTTTGCATTTTTAAATTATTATTTATTTATTTCTTTTTGAATAACTCGTTGTTTTACATGAAACGAAGGGACTATAATTAATAATATTCACATTCTTAGTTTCTGTCATATTCGTCTATTAATTTTATCATGAGATCGAACAAACTAAAATAAAATAAAATAAAATAATAAAAATAAAAATATGATAATAATATCAAACAAATTTTCAGATTAAAGAAAAGTTATACTCCCTTAATTTCAAAATATAAGATTAATATTAACTTTTAAAAATTAATTAAACACATTTTCAAATTCAAATTTTAAATAATTTAATCTATGTTTTATACTTTTATCAATATAATTAATTTTAAATATTATAAAATTAAACTATTTTCATATATTCCAAAATTAGAGATACATTTGTCAAAAATAGAAAGGACTCCACGTTTATCGAGACATTGAGGAAACAAAACAAGATAAAAATACCAACTCATTACTCTTAAAACATCTACAATGAAAAAAGTTTTTTTTTTAATTATTTTTTATTTGGAGGGTTAGGGGAAAGAGAGGGAAAGCAAAAAAAAAGGTTATACTTTTACTTAGAGCCAATAAAATTAATAGTTGACCCACCAACCCGTCCAACAACTTATAATTAAGTGGGTTGGGTCATCCACTTATTTTAGACAATCATAATTGGGTGGATAAAATTAAACCAACCCATTCAATTAAGATAATATAACTTACGGCTTCCACACTGATTTAAAAAATGCTATTCTCTAGTGTACAAACTAATAGTAACAACCTATTCCAAATCAACTACACTCAAATACAACACCACCACGATGAATGAACTAATTGTGGAAGCTAAAGAAGTCAAAAACAAAGATGAATCTCTCTCCCTATTCCTCATCAACTGCCAACTTAGTTAATTATCAAAAAAAATTAAACCAGCCTTCGAGAGAAGTTCTTGGCCAGCATCCTTCCCCATCGCAATCATATCATCATAGGAATATGGGCCTTTCCTAGAAGTTCCGAGTACTGAAAATCAAAGACGGAAACAAAGTAATATTAACAAAGTGGCAAATATAAGTTCTATGGAAAGCTAAATGTAATTCACGGATATATCATCAGAAAGTCATTAATGTTATACCGCGAGTTCTATCTAGAGAGACCACCAACCCTTTAAAAACGCAGTTTTCGTCTTCGTCTTTGGAGGCAGGCGTATCCAGCAATGGGAGTCCGACAAGATCCATCCAGAGTCAGCAGAAAAGCCCTTTCACATGCAAATGCTAATCTGGTTTCCTCGTGATTCAAAGAGGCCAAGTAACTAGTCTACATTAACACAACAAGAATCACACGAAAACTAATAGAAAGAATTAACAAAATTTTGCATAAGCACCAAAGAAGGAAATGCAGAAACATTCGGCATACCATCGTCTCATCATTACTTCGGTAGACAATTCCAATTGCCCCTTGAGCAACGACTAGAAGCATTTCATCAATATAAAGAACTGAATCCACATTTCTAGTCATGTTCAGGCATTTGAGTCCTGCTAATGCCAATAAGGTTGCTTACACAACACCTTTATTTAGCTTTTTCAACCTTGTCTGACATTGCCCCGAAAGTTCTCTAGCACCTATAGGAAATTTGAGTATACACACAGAAGAAACTCAACACAAGGACAAAACTGACAATGAATAAGTCATGCTAAAATCATTAAGATTAAATGTAACAGTGTTATACAAATTGGCATGCTAGAATGAAGAATTGCTTTATAGTATTCGAAAAAACAATATAATGCAGCTCAATAAGCTTTTTAGTTTAAATTATAACTGAAGTTTGACTAGAATAGATTAATCTTCCAAATATGAAAGATGAACATAAAGATAACCTACAAAGTTGGATAAAGTTGTGTTGTCCGATTTCACAATCAACAATTACGTGCAAGTATACACGATCAACAAGTAATAAAGTGGTAAATAGAGTATCGTTCCCACAGAGAAATATTGTGTTCTATACTTTCAACTACCAATCTAATTACTCTATTTTATTAAATAATCTCAATTTGAATATCGATTAAAACTAATTAAATTGAAACTAAGATCAACAACTAACACGAAGGTTGAAATTCAGATTTAAAAGCTTAAGACTACAATATCCCCAGTTATGTAATATAAATTATTCTAACTACGTCATCCAATTATTTACTTCAATGGAGTTATTAACAGGAATTCAACTTTATTTATAAGTCCTTTTCCAAGTGATCAAATAAATTTATCTAACCCAATTAATTCTGCGATATTCCTATGCAAAAGTAAGGGATTAAATTCATTAAGCATCAATTCCCAATAGTTACATGCAGCGAAGAGATATCCCTATTCACTTCATAACCCTAATTATTTATCACATGCAAATAATTAAGAATACATGCTATCCTATTCAGATCTAACTCTAAATTTCATCTCCCGAATTCACTTAGAGTATCCCGCTAATTGTTGGCCAGACAATTAATCAATAAGCATAGAATAGGATAGACAACTCAATTTAAATAAATAACTGGAATCAAAGGAGATAATTAATTCATAAGCATAGCTGGTTCAATTGTAGCCTTAATTAAAGGTTTAGTTCATGCTGAAAATAAAAACTAGAATTCCAAAATAAGTCATCATAATTAATTACAAATTAGAGATAAAAGATTTAAAAGAAAACTCAATGGAATCTTCAATCTTCAATCCACCAATCTGAATTTTTCATAATGTTTGTCCTGATCTCCAATTTCTTTGCTCAGCTCTGAAAAATCAATCTCCGTGTTGGTATCGTCAGTGTGTTGTATATCCCCTTTTTCATGCCTTCATGTCTCTTGTAGTCTCCTCATTAGATTAATAAAAAGAATTCTTGTTAGCATCAACTTTCTAAAATAACTGATCCTGCTGAAAATAAACTTCTTTTCCTCCAGCCACATCCTCGCCCCAGCGAGAAATTCCTTCACAAAATCCTCGACCCGGTGAGAAAACAAGCCTTAAACTCTCGCCCCGACGAAGATGTCTTGCACCAAATTTCCTTATTCTTTTTTTCCAATCTGCAGCCAGCCTCAACCTACAACATCAACACGAAAATAAATAAAAAGATACTAAAAACACTTAAAGATTGTAAAGAATTAAGCCAAAGATGTATCTAACCGTAGGTTAAAACCCACTCATCAAATACCCCCAAACTCAAGACTTTGCTTGTCCTCAAGAAAAAGCACAAAACAAACCACAAATAACAACTAAACTAGCTACCTACATGAATGCATATGCATGATTATCCGTACTCAAGCAATTAATCAACATACATCATAAAAATCTAGCCTCAGAAATCAGTAACTAAGTTGAGTTGCTGAGTTGCTTGTGGTCCCCATGCTTCAATCTTTTTCGTTAATGCCGCCATTTGTGCTGATAAGGCTGTTACTGCATCTACTTCAAATTTCCCAGCCGCTTTCGGTGCAGTTACCCTCGCAGTAGGCCACTGGTAATTATTGTGTTTTATACTTTCAACTACAAATCTAATTACTCTATTTTATTAAACAATCTCAATTTGAATATCGATTAATACTAATTAAATTGAAACTAAGATTAACAACTAATACGAAGGTTGAAATTCAAATTTAAAAGCTTAAGACTACAATATCCCCAGTTATGTAATATAAATTATTCTAACTACGTCATCCAATTATTTACTTCAATGGAGTTGTTAACAGGAATTCAACTTTATTTATAAGTCCTTTTCCAAGTGATCAAATAAATTTATCTAACCCAATTAATTCTGCGATATTCCTATGCAAAAGTAAGGGATTAAATTCATTAAGCATCAATTCCCAATAGTTACATGCAGCGAAGAGATATCCCTATTCACTTCATAACCCTAATTATTTATCACATGCAAATAATTAAGAATACATGCTATCCTATTCAGATCTAACTCTAAATTTCATCTCCCGAATTCACTTAGAGTATCCCGCTAATTGTTGGCCAGACAATTAATCAATAAGCATAGAATAGGATAGACAACTCAATTTAAATAAATAACTGGAATCAAATGAGATAATTAATTCATAAGCATAGCTGGTTCAATTGTAGCCTTAATTAAAGGTTTAGTTCATGCTGAAAATAAAAACTAGAATTCCAAAATAAGTCATCATAATTAATTACAAATTAGAGATAAAAGATTTAAAAGAAAACTCAATGGAATCTTCAATCTTCAATCCACCAATCTAAATTCTTCACAATGCTTATCCCGATCTCCAATTTCCTTGCTCAACTCTGAAAAATCAATCTCAGTGTTGGTATCGTCAGTGTGTTGTATATCCCCTTTTTCATGCCTTCATGTCTCTTATAGTCTCCTTATTAGATTAATAAAAACAATCCTTGTTAGCATCAACCTTCTAAAATAACTGATCCTGCTGAAAATAAACTTCTTTTCCTCCAGTCGCATCCTCGCCCCGGCGAGAAATTCCTTCATAAAATCCTCGCCCCGGCGAGAAAACAAGCTTTAAACTCTCTCCCCGATGAAGATGACCTGCACCAAATTTCTTTGTTCTTTTTTTTCAATCTGCAGCCAGCCTCAATCTACAACTTCAACACGAAAATAAATAAAAAGATACTAAAAACACTTAAAGATTGTAAAGAATTAAGCCAACGATGTATCTAACTCATAGGTTAAAACCCACTCATCAAGTTGCATACTAAAAATTTGAAACTAACGTCACTAAGGCTCTAACAAACATTAAAGAGAACCTACGTTAGAGCAATAAAGTCTATTAAGACTATTTATACATGCAACATAGAAGAAAATGTAGTGCACTGTAATTTCAAATTAACAAATGACATTGTCTTTCAAATGATATCATGTATTTCAATAATCACAACATAGTGCAACTCCCAAACATCTTAGCAAAATGAATTCCACAGCCTTACACAGTTCCCAATATCATCGCTTTAGTAATTGTTTAATCAGCTATGCTTCTAACAAGTTCAACATTATCGTTACCAAAATACCTGGACGAAACCCCAAAGACAAAGCAAAATTAAGAGATAAACAAAGGTAAGTGAATGAGAATTAGTAAAAGGGTTTTGATTTCTATTGAAGAGGTATTGAGTACTACTTCATCCTCCTTGTGGTTTTTTTAGTAACTCTATGAGAATCAGTACAAGGGTTTTGATTTCTATTTTTATTTTTTCTGTTTACAGTAGTACTTCCATTAAGTTTAGGAGGATCAGATTGACATTCTTTTTTGACTTGCCAGACATAGTTCCAGATATTCTCGCTCAACTAATTTATAAAGAAAGTTAAATATTAATTGAGTTCTGATCATAAATATATCAAACTAGCAATATCAGATATAGATAAATAGATTTATAAATTATAGACACACTTATTTGGAATATGAAGATAAAGAACTAGCCTTTTATTGGGGTTGATGCAACTAAATCATAACAAACAGAAGAAGATACTATGATCTCCCCAAAAAAATGAGAGAACATAAGAGAACTGAACCACCACCATTTTTTCCCTACCTAATCTTTCTTCTATTTCTTGTGTATGACACACAGAAAATTAATGGGGTGATCCCACAACAAATAATTGGTAAAGAAAAAGAGTTGACGAAGGTTAACATAATAATTAATCCCGCATTCCACGCGAGGTAGAGTACTAGGCTGCTACTCCCTCAGTAGCATAAAAAATCTCATTTACCAATTCACAAAAAATAGTAATATAAGTTAACGTGGTATACTATATTTAAGTTTATCATAATTTTATTATCATATGATACTATTAAAATTAATCAATTATATTTTTATGAATATATTTGAAATTGGGTGGCAGTATTTAGAGTAATAATTAGGGGCGGTTGGCCGAAGGGACCATAACATCTCCTAACTTGAAAAGATAACATTTTTCTTTAAAAAAATTGCAATTTGCAGCCGTGCCTTGTAATAATATAGTGAATAAAGATCTTAAGTAACATATAACTATGTCAAGGTGTCACACTTAATTTCTCTCTTTTTTTCGTGATTTCATCTCGTGTAAATATTGAACGGAAATCAATTCCTAAATTTTTTTGTTGGCTAATGAATACTTTATCAAGTGCAATTGCAGAGCAATCTTTATCAATTCGTAAAAGCACGAGTACTTTATCAAGTGCAATTGCAAAGCAACGTTTATCAAGTGCAATTGTAGAGCAACTTTTATCAAGTGTTATGCAAAGTAGTTCCAGAATCTGCAATTTGCAATGTACTTGCTTAACGTATGCGTGTTCTATTGAACAAGAAAAACTTTCTCTTGAAGTATGTTTGATTTTAGGATCTATGAACAGATTTATGGCGAAAAAATAGCTCTTCATCCAGATTTGGGAACTCTATTTTCCTGTCAATTCTTCTAGGACTCAGGAGGGCTTGATTAAGAATTTCAATGCGATTTATATCCATCAATACCTGTCAAAAAATCTACCTTATTAGTATACTAAGTAAGGAAAAGCATATCACCAATCCAGTTGATTTAGAAGCTCCAACATAGTGCGACGCAGTTCACTATCACTGTTACCACCTCCAGATTCCATACGAGCAGATCCAATACTCTCAATTTCATCCATAAAGATAATTGATAGAGCTTGCTCTCTGTGAAACATCACCAGTTACAAACCATACAACATATAAGGAAAACTCTAACATAAAATAAAATTTCAGATGACGATTACCCCAAAACCATAAAGAAATGTGGCCATAACAAAAAAAGAAATATTATTCCTATGTACCTATTGTGAAGTGGCTTCGCTGGTTGTAGTTTACACTAGTTCACCAAGTAACACCATAGAAGAGTCGTACTTAGATGAATTTGATAAACAAAAAAGAAATATTTTTCATATATACCTAATTGACACAACCAATACTGTAATGTCCAGGAATTTCAAAGCAGTGTATCCAATTTATTTTTATAAATAAATTCATTTTTTTATATAATATTATAAATTTAATTGGATCCATGTGAGTATTATTATTTACTTATATAAATATGTGATCCAATAATTTTCTGTGCATTAAAGGGACTCACCGATAGTCTAAATAAATTAGTAAGTAACCCTAAAGAATTTATTTACAAGAAAATTAGGGAATTAATAAATAATTTCATTTCATTATCGGATTAAATAATTCGAATAAAGAATTATGGTTAAAATAAATATTTTAATAATTAATGGGTTTAGTTATTTTATATTAGAAGGTGGTTAATTTAATTGGACCATTTTGTTTTTCTTTTAATTGGACTAAGCCCAAATCCCTTGTTATTTTTCCCTTTTGGGCCACTTTGTTTTAACTATTTTCAGCCGGCCCAACAATTTGTTGAGCCCAATTTCATTCCCAACCCAAAAACCGAACCCGAATTGGATGAGCCCAATTTAATTGCCAGCCGGGTCAGCCCATTCCTAGAACCGGTTGAATCCATCTTAATTGGGGCAACAGATGAGCTAATTTGGGAAGAACAAATTGGGACTCAGCCTAAAACCCAAATAACCGAAACACAGAAAGGAAAAAGGGAACCAAATCCCAAACACCCCTCGATCAGTCGCAACCAGTGAAGGAAGAGGGGGAAAAATCAATCGAAGCTGTCAATCGAGCCAACCCAAGCCTCAATCAACCAGTCGGAGAGGGGGCAGGTGACTGAACGGAGTGACGCCAAGCGCGCCGGCGATCGCACGAAGCAGCCAGTGGACAGAACGGGGGAGGCATCGACGACCGGTTCGCTTAACGATCGGACCAAAGGTCCGAAGAAATCGGCGATTGGACGGTGAAAAGGGGGAACGATGCTCGAGGTTCTGCCGATGTGAAACGGGCGACAACCAGTTCTCCTCAAACCCTCAGTTATTGTCCGAAAGCAATTAGGGTATTAACCATAAATTTGGGCAAACTCTGCCCTATAAATTGAGACCCCAACCCTGAAGAACTGCCGATTTTCATTGCTTGGTGAGACCCAAAAATTTTAGGGTTCGACAGTAGTGTGAGAGTCAGAAAAATTATCCCTGAATGTCCAGCTTGGTATCCTACTTTGGAAGGAGAAGGAAGGCCGCCAATCGATCGAACCCAAGGTATCAAAAAGGGATTATTGACTGTGATGGTTTTATTTTCCAGTTTGTGCTGGGTTGTTTGGTTAGAGATTCTGGTATGGTGTTGAAATTTTCTATACCTTGTAGTGTTTTGGATTAAAATCATTCCCCGGTATTGTGAAGTTTTATTTCTCTGGATCAAACTAAAAGAATTTATTGAAATTGTTTGGTGTACGTTATACCTTGTATTGGGTTTGTATGAAATTCTTTCGGTATACTTGGTTAGTTTATTTAGATTGGGTTATGTTTGTGTGCTGGTGGCAGCCGATGGGTTGGCTTATAATGTTGTATTTAGTTTGTGGTTGTTCTGTATTGGGTCATTTTGTCCTCTGTATTAGTATAGATTGTTTCTCTGTATTAGGCAGTTGATTTCTTGTGTGGGGATAAACTGTTTTGGATTGTGTTGCTCGACTGTATTGAGTTGTGCAGTTTCATCAAGGAAACTCTGTTTTACTGAATGACCCTAGGAGGCTCAGGCCAGCAACATGAGTTCTAAGAACAAAAGTAAACTTTTATGTGTGATGATATTTGGGCTAAATGGTATGCATAAGGAGGTCTATCTGATTTAGCACACAATGAACTAATGATCAACTATGAATTGGGTTAATAATGAACTACTATTATAATGATACGTGGAGATAATAAATATTTAATTATTATTTAATAATAATAATAATTAAATATGAATAAAGTTAATATAATAATTATTTATTATTAATAGATAATAAATAAAGATAATAAATATTTAATTATTATTTAATAATAATAATTAAATATGAATAAAGTTAATAAAATAATTATTTATTATTAATAAATAATAAATAAAGATAATAAATATTTAATTATTATTTAATAATAATAATAATTAAATATGAATAAAGTTAATATAATAATTATTTATTATTAATAGATAATAAATAAAGATAATAAATATTTAATTATTATTTAATAATAATAATAATTAAAATAAAGTTAATAAAATAATTATTTATTATTTATTAAATAGTAAATAAAGGTACTAAGTATTTAATTATTATTTAATAATAATAATAATTAAGTAGAAATGAAGTTACGAATTAATAAGGACGATAAGTACTTAATCATCAATGAAATGATGATTAAGTATGAGGGAGATTAATAAGTTAATTAGTTGTGGCCCTTAATAAATAAAGATAACAAGCACTCAATAATTATTCAATAAATATTTATTAATAATTAATTGTGTGTAGATTTATACCTTAATTAATGTTGAATAAAGAATAAGGTTAATAATTACTAAATTACCCCTAAGGTAATGGTAATTAAGAGTAAATTGAATAAATGATCAATGGTTCTGTCATCTCTAAACCCAAATGAATTTATTTTATAAATGATAAATA
Organism: Aralia elata; assembly: GCA_034770075.1. Lineage (NCBI taxonomy): Eukaryota > Viridiplantae > Streptophyta > Magnoliopsida > Apiales > Araliaceae > Aralia > Aralia elata. The sequence goes on from CM068385.1 coordinate 41,306,291, forward strand.
AGGATTGTTAGACCATACCTGGAAATAATTAAAGGTAATAATTGGAGTATTCAAATGATAAGTGACCCTGATTGATTATTATCTGTTTAAATAATAATAGAGATCATTAAATTTTTGTTAGTTGATGGCTAGGTAGTAATTAAGTTCGGTAAATTACTTATCTGCTAAATGGATAGCATAAGTGGGTATAATTACGCAATGCTAATGGATAAACCAATTCTACCAACTGATAGGTTATCCACGGTCGAGTAATTAAAGCTAGAATTTATCTATAGCTGAGCAAACAGGCAAGTCCTCTATCCCGAACTTTGATTTCTGCAAGTTCCTAACTCTAAACTTCTTACCTTATTGCAAGTTCTTCCTTGCGCAACTTTTTACCTTGAGCAATACTTCTAAAACCTTATGCAGTATTTTAATTCATGCAAAAGGTATATATTATTGCAAGTACTCTTTAAGCTTGAATTTTATCTCCAAGCATGCTATAAGTGGTCTAATTACTTTTAAAATTATTCCACATCTGTGTATTTATTGACATTCGCACTCATGCATTTGAATTCGAATATTGAATTAAATTCAGAAGTTTTATAAACCACTCGTGGTTAAGTCTGAACCCTTGTTCGGTCAGACAATTTTGTGAAAATTTATAAAAGCTATCCGAACTAATCAGTGGTAAGGATTCTTAGACTGTATGAACACCCCTTTATTTACAGGGGAGTACCCCACGTACCGTATATAAGGTACAAATAGCAGAATTAAATGTTATGCATATACATAGGGTACGCGAGGCTGATCCCCTCAAGTACGTTATTCTGTAGCCAGTAACCAGAGGGTCAACTAGCTATTGACTCCTTTGGAAGTTATCGTTCAAAGTCTATTTGACTATCAATTGTTCTAAAAGCATTTAATGTTCTCGCTTCTGATGACTCTATTGTTGAAATCCCTTTAATATCCCTTCATCATGATATATCTCTATTGTTGTACTTTAGACTTGCTGGGCAAACTCGTTGCTCATTCTTGCTATATCATGACTTTATTGCAGCGAAACCCGAGACTTCAGGGAAGAACAAAGGAAAAGAAAAGATGAAACAATAGATTCCTTGTAGCAGAATTTATAATCATGTGTAATTTAGTTACTGTTCATGTAAATTAAACCCTAATAGTCAATTAGGGTATGACTTTGTGTACTTGATTAAGGTTAATCGTATTCTGGGACTAGTAACACCTTGTAATGAACAACGTATGTTTATATATTCCGCACCTTTAGATATCATATGTTGTTAGAGGTGAATGTTTGTATTGGATCGTGATGACCAGATCCGGGTATTCGGAGACCCGAATTTGGGGGCGTCACAAATACACCACTGTTTAAGCATTTCTCGACAACACGAATCCTATTTCATGCACCACAAGTGCATTGTATATACATGATATAATCAATTATATATACACAATATCAATACATATACATAATATCATACACATTCAAAAATTAGGGCATATCAATTAATATACATAACATCATAAATTTCTTAAATTGAACCCTAAATTAGTGTGTATAAGTTTACTTTAGATTTTATATGTGTGTGAAACTAAAATTACAAGCTATTGTGTGTGTTAGTGTGTGTAAAATTGGAAAAATGGCCGAACTGAATACTAACCTTTAACTACAGGTAATCGAAGATAACAATAGAAGAGAATAAGGCAAAGGAAGTCGCCGCTGTCGCCGAAAATTGTAAAAATTAGAATTGGGGCTTTTTTCTAAACTAGGGCAATAATGAGTGGGAGGAGAGAGAGGGGAAGGGAGTAGTGAGGCCGAGGAGATTGAGAGAGGAGGGGGATGAGGAGGCAGCAGGAGATTGAGAGAGGAGGCGGCGGCAGATCGAGTATGAGGTTTTTTCTTTTCTTTTCTTTTATTTTCTTTTTCTCTCTTCCTGCACCAGATCGAGTTATGGACATATATATATATAATACAAAATAAATCCTGTAATACCCAAGAATTTATAAATAATATTAGTAATGAAAATGAGTATGTTTAAAAATTATTTGTGCATATATATACAAATATGTTATGAGCCTCAATAATTCAACTAAAATTGAATTGAGTATGTGATAATTGAGAAATATAGTAATGATGATGATGAGCTTGATTAAGCATATGTGATATGCCTTGTGTGGCATAATGGGTAAGTTGGATTAATTCCTTGTTTAATTAATTAATTGAGAGAGGATTGACTAATAATGGTATGAACTAATGAGGATAATTAAAAAGTAGTCCAATGGAATTATGTTGCAAGTATATAATTAGGCCCAATGTGATATGTTTAAAAGTGTTGGGAATTAGCCCAAGTAATTAATGATGGTGAAGTTGCAATTGAGCCCAATAGGGAAATCACTGTGCATGACCCAAATTAGTTTAAAATGGTAGCCCAAGGGGCCTTATATTGGATAAGTCCAATGTGTAATAGAATGGGTAAGAGGTGTGTATATATATATATGTGTGTGAATACTTATATATATATATATGTATACATATGTGAGTAAGCAAGCATGGTGCAACAAAAAAATATTATGTATAATACCCCCCACAACTAACCAAACCCCCTCCATTAGACCAAATGCTGATTTTTTTTGTGCCGTGAGCCTTGTATCTTGCCTATGTGAAGGAAATGATGATATAGCCCAATGGCCAAAAGTACTTAAAGTTAGGTTTCGGTATACTTTTCACCAAATCCACTTTTATTAACCTATTAGTTGTATAATATACATGTATTTGTACATGTATTGGTACATGTATTTTGTACATGAGCTTTACCTATAAATAGGATTGTCATAATTCATTTTCAAATGTTACTTGGAAATTCTAAGCATAGAGAGGGTTAGAGACAAATTGAGAGAAATAAAAGAAACCTAAGGGAACTTTTGCATTTTGTTGGTTCAAAAGGAATTCAAGGAGGAAGGAGAAAGTGGAGAGCTACTTGAAGTTCATTGCTAAGAGAAGAAAAGCATCAAAAAAGTATCACCCTAGTCTAACCTTAATTTTATAAGTAAGATAATAAACTTTGTTTCTAGTAGAGAAATGCATGCTTGGTTGTGGGAGTTTTGTTTGTTGTGGAATCATGAAGGATCCGAAGATACAAGGATGGGTATTAAAGGAGTATATGTGTTTTGCATGCCTTGGTGTGGGTCTTGTGTCTTAATGAACAAAGATATTGCATGAAAGCATGAAACCTAGAGTGGTATACATGAAAGCATGAGATCTAGCGCCGAGGCGCTAGGCTGGTTTCCCAGTTGACCAGATCCGGGTCAAACCGGGTCGGGTAGGGTCAAACAAGGCCAGGTCATGTCAAACCGCGTCGGACCAGATTTTTAAAAATAAAATAATACACACACCAATTCTCCCTGCCGCTACAGCCTGTAGCGGCAGATAAGCCAAACAAGCCAAACACTACTGCCCCTATAGCCTGTAGCGGCAGAGAATAATTTGGTTGTTGCGGCAAGCGCTTGCTGTGGATTAGTACCCATATATATGTATATACATATGTAAGTAAGCAAGCATGGTGCAACAAAAAAAATATATTATATATGTATATTACCCCCCATAACCGACTACCCCCCCCCCCCCAATTAGAGCAAATGCTGATTTTTTTGTGCCTTAAGCCTTGTATCTTGCCCATGTAAAGGAAATGATGATATAGCCCAATGGCTAGAAGTACTTAAAGTTAGGGTTTGGTATACTTTTCACCAAATCCCTTTTACCCTTGGATATTAACATGTTGGTTGTATAATATATATGTATTTGTACATGTATTGGTACATGTATTTTGTACATGAGCTTTACTTATAAATAGGATTGACATAATTCATTTTCAAAGGTTACATGGAAATTCTAAGCATAGAGAGGTTTAGAGAGAAATTGAGAGAAATAAAAGAAACCTAAGGGAACTCTTGTATTTTATTGGTTCAAGAGGAATTCAAGTAGGAAGGAGAAAGTGGAGAGCTACTTGAAGTTCATTGCTAAGAGAAGAAAGGCATCAAAGAGGTCTCATCCTAGTCTAACCCTAATTTTATAAGTAAGATAGTAAACTTTGTTTCTAGTAGAGAAATACATGCTTAGTTGTGGGAGTTTTATTTGTTGTAGGATCATGAAGGATCCGAAGATACGAGGATGTGTATTGAAAGGAGTATATGTGTTTTGCATGCCTTGGTGTGTGTCTTGTGTCTTAATGAACAAAGATATTGCATGAAAGTATGAAACCTAGAGTGGTATACATGAAAGCATGAGATTTAGTGTTAAAAGAAAAGAAATGTGTAAGCTATTTGTGTAATCTAAAAATCTTATGTTAAAGATCTATGAAATACAAACACAACCTAAGTGGAATCACCGAAATCGGAATTAAATTGAATTTATGGTGAATTTGCTAGTAAATCATGTCGAAATAAGAACCCTAGCTTGGAGAACCAAAGTTTTGACTAAATAAATATTTTAAAAGATTAATTAAAAAGTTGAATATCGAAGATGTATAAGTTTGTGAGATAATGAAACTAGCTTGAACTCATTTGGATAGAAATGAATAAGTTGTGAAAGATTGAATCAAAAGAGGCAAAGAATCAAAATATTGAAAAATGGAACTAGGATTCCCTGCCTTCCAGCGTCGGGGCGCTAGCCCAAGAACAAATCCCAGTGCCGGGGCGCTTGGCTGGTTTCCCAGTTGACCGGATCCGGGTCAAACCGGGTCGGGTCGGGTCAAACAGGGTCGGACTAGATTTAAAAAAATAATAATAATTAAAAATTTATTAATAATTAATTAATTAAAATAATATTAAAAGATTATTTTAATCATACTTTAAAGATTAGTCTAACTATGCTTACACAATTAAGATAATATTAAATATTATTTTAATTGTAGATTAATAAAGTGTAAACAATTAAAATAATAATAAAGATAATTGAGGATTAATAAATTGTAAACAATTAAGATAATATTAAAGAATATTTTTAATTGTGGATAATTAAAATAATATTAAGGGATTAATAATTATTTTAATTATGGAATAATAATAAACAATTGAATAATTTTGAAGATAATTTAATTGTGGACTAATGAGACATGAATAATTAGAGTAAGAATTAAAGTAACTCTAATTATAAATTAAACAAATAAAGTAATGGTTTAAATTATTTTATTTGCAGACTAGTGAAGTATGAATATTGAAAAATTATTTAAAGAATGATTTAATATTAACAAGTGAGGTAAGAATACTTTATTTGTATAATGAGACATGGATAAATACCCTAAGGTGTGAACCATTAACTAAACAAGTAGAATAATAAAATATTATTTCATTTGTAATAAATGGAATAAATTTGTAGTATTACGAAAACTAATGAATACAATAAAGGATGTGGTGAACAAAGAAATAATTAACCAATGTAATAAGAATCGATATATTTATGAACCCTAATTGTTTGAGATTAATATGTTAGTGAAAGTAGTATGCCCTCAAGCCAATCATATTTGTGATGAGTATTTACTTTGTAATCTTATTCATTTATTAATAAAAAAATTTATTAAATAAAAGGCATTCTTTATCCATGTTAATTAGTTGAATTAATAAATGTGATAAACCCATAGTTTTTGTGACGCCCCCAAATCCGGGTACTTGAAACCCACACCTGGTGCTCCACGATACCATTCATTCAAACTGCTTAATATATTAAATAATTAAAAAGATTACATCAGAGTTTGTTATCCGATGTACGAAGACCTTTAAGTATTTTATTACATGATAGGTAATGTATTATCACATTACAAAACTATGCTATTACATACAACACCTTCCAACTACTCATTTAGCTTCCCTTTTCCTTTATCCTTGCTGGACCCTTCGACATGTTCTTGCTTAGCTGAAAACATTTAATTTCAAAGCAAGAATGAGCATTCAATTGCCCAGCAAGTAATAATAAACAATAAGTAGCATATGAAAAGATTAAATGTTTTCTTTGAGATATACTTCTCCAACGAAATAATAGTTGTGAAGCAACTGCAATAATTCTGAATAACTTATCAAATCATTTATTTTCGAAATAACATACTGACTATAGATGCTAAGTGGTCAAAAGACTAAGAACTTGTATTTTCAAGTTTACGATAAGGTTTGAACAAAAATTCATTTGTAACCTGACATGTTTACGGGCACGGTGGGTGATCAACCAGTTATGCCCTGCATTGATCAATACTACGTGCAGGAACGACATTTGCGTTCATCATGACTGCCTTTGGCGCAAAAAAATTTCCCAAATAAGGAGAGTTCATACTCAGACTTGAGTCTAAACTAAAACAATTTAGTTGAACAGCTCTACTTATCATCAATAATATTTTAAGACTGAAAGCGATGAAATATTTAGTGTGAGTCTAGCTGAAACAAGTAGCTTAAACTTCTTCTCAGATGGTTCAGATATTTTAGAACTTTAAAGACATGTAATGTAGCAAGGTCAAATCAAAGATTTAATGTAACTCAAATATGGTTAGGAGTTTTTGCGATAAACTAGAATACTTAAGGTAATAGAAGGAACTTGAACACAATAATAAAATTATACAAATTAGAAAACTTGTACAAACATGCAAACATAGATAACTTGCAACAATTAGAATACTTGCATTCAATGTATAAATCGATTAAAGTTAGAGAATTTGCTTATAGCTTCTTACGTACTTTATAAAAATGACGCATGAGGTTTAGATACTTGCCTTGTATAAGATTCAAAAGGTTATAGATAGGATACTTGCGAAATCAAAGCTCCTCTCGCATATTATAAAAGTAATGCATAGGATTAGGATACTTACCTTGTGCGTAGATCACGATTACCACTTAACTTTACTTCAAATAGTCTACATAGTTATGTATATGTATAAGCGTTCATTAGCTACGAGGTATACGTATGCGAAGAAAATATATGTAATTATACATTAGTTATGGATACTTGATACACACATACATCAATATCTACACATATTTGCAGCATATATACTCAGCCATATACAATAGATATACACAATAATATACTTACTACCCATAGAACACATGGTGACATCATTTCTTGTCGTCATTTTATAAACTATTCGCTTTTATTTAGAAATTATTTGTCTTTACCTTGCTTGATATAGTCAGAACATTTTTGACCATCATAAACATTACATGAGTCTTGTATTACATCTTAAGAGATTCACATAAGCATACCACAAGGTTTAGATTACAGGTAAAACATCTTGGTTGCTCTGCAGTGCGGCGCGGTTGCGCTACATTTTGACCTGGGAGATGTGCGGTCGCGCTACTCCCTGTCAGGTCCAGAACTGAGTTTTTCCAACTCTGTTCAGTCTGTATCATGCTAGGTTATTATATAAACACAAGTCTTAGAGTATTTAAAAATAAGTTTAGATTCTCATTTGAATATATCAATCATCTTACAAAATGATTTCTTTATTTAGTTTGAAAGATTCATCCTAATTCATGCTTTAATAACTCAATTTATTCATAGCTAGTCGTGACAGTATATTAGACATGTTTTTAAGCATAAAGGTCCCTACTATGCCTGCCCAAAAGTTTAGCAAATAAAATAGTTTTCAATTTCTGGGGACCAGCGCGACCGCGCTGGTTTTGGCCTGGGAAGTGGCGCGGCCACGCCACCTCGACTGCAGACCAGAAATAGGCTCTGTTTTGCAGAACCCAGAACTTCATAACCTTTTCACTTTCTAATGTGTACATATGACCTAAACATCCATTTTAAAGTATTCTCAAACTGAGGTTAAACTATAATCCAATCATATTCCTGTTATAATATACACCAATTCTTTTATTATAACTAAAAATTTTCATTAAAGCATTTTAGCAAACATAAAATAGGCATTGATTGAATTCTAATTTTTCAGAATTTTATACACATATTCCAACCCAGATTTCATTTGAAATCATATCCAATAAGCATAGATGATTAACCATACAAAATCCTATTATACATGGCATAACCCAATTATTAAACATAGAAGAGAATTACCTTTCAAGCTCTTCTCTTATTAGCACTATACTCTTCTTCAATAATTTCATTAGAGCAGAAGCTAGGAAATTTTGCTGAGATGAAGGAGATGAAGGAAACAAAGAGTGATAGCTTCAGACTTGGGTTGTATATATAAGGTTTCTATACTTACTTAGCACAACACTTGCTCATCACGGATTAAACTTGTTGCATGCTCTCTTTTCTTGCTCCCTACTTCTTTATCTTAGTTGCTACGGTTTGGTTTGGCTGAGTGTTGATCTCTCTTGCTATCCTAAGGCCAGCTCCTGCTTTTCTATCTCACAGACTCATCCTTTTTACTTGAAAAGTTACTCTTAATATATGCATACATATATTACATACATATATATTAGTTCCATATATTACATACACAATACATATAACATATATATTTCATATAATGTACATTACATATGCAATATACGTATTACATACCTACATGAAATTTTATACTGTAGGAAAATGAAGCAATTAAATTAAAATAATTTATTTAATGAAACAATTTCACCATATTAAAATAATTTAATATCATAAATTATTTTAGTACACCTTATTTAATGTATACTCTAAGTTGGTATACATAATTTAATTATTTTCTTTTTATTAATAAATTGCTTCAAGCAATATATTTATATACAGCAAATATATAATAATATATTTACTATATCACAGGTATAGAAATGCTACATTGCACGTATTCACTTATACATTGTAATACTATATATCAATAAAAATTTATTTTATTAAATTCTCATTTTTAATAATTAGTCGTAAATTCAATTTGTTACAGTTTTCGAGCAATACATTTAGAATCATGATATTGATCATGCTAATGAGATCTAAATTTAAGATAGCTTAAAACTAAAATGTTCCTAATCGTTGGATCGCTAATGTGGGGTTACTGATTCCGGATAGATTAGTACATACTATACTTGCTCTGTTAAAGAGGATGGTTGATCTCATAATCATTTGTGTGGAGACACTAAAGTAAGTATGTAGGTGCTTATTGGAGAATAAGTTCACTGAACGTGACTTGAATAAAGGAACCCTAATGGAATTTTACATGCCTGTCAATAGGTGTTCCTAAAGTGATAGTAGTACAAGTGATCCTTGGACTTGAGATCATCATAATATCTTGTATATACCGAGTTATGTTTTCTCATATTCCTTAATACTCTAGGGTATGTTGTAAGGTATGTTCTGATATAATAAAGTATATATGGAGATAGGTGAATGATCAACAAAGGATCTACCACTTCTAGTAAAGGGAGAGAATGTCCTATGTGATTCGATAAAGTGACAACTCAGAAATCCCTGGCCAGGGTTGAATGAAAATTATAAAGGAGTTTCTAATTTACATTAACTAGAGTTATGCATTTTAGAATTGGAATACATATAATCAAATAAATAAAACTTGATAGTAATTCCATGTTTTATATTTGATTGGGACATTGTATGGTAGAAGGATTGAATTATACGGTAACTATTCACAGAATAGATTCTTTGTATTCATTATGATAATTCTTTATGATTAACGTTGAAATCATATTATCCGGATAGTCATGATACATTATTTATAAGGTGTTACTCATGATGTAGAATAAATATTATTTATTTATATTTGAATTAAATGAGTTTAATTCATTATAAATAATATTAAAATGGTTCTAATTTATTTATTCTACTTACTGGCTTAATATTGAACCTAGATGGTCACACCATAAAAGAGAGAAATATAATTGAATAAGTGATTGGCTTAATAATAATAAATTAAGTATATTTAATTTATTAGTGGAGTAAATTAAATAGTTTAATATTTATAATTAAGTATTTAGAGAAATACTTATTATAAATTAATAAGAGGAGTCTTATTATTATTATTAATTATTAAAGTTCCTAATTTATATTGGAATTAAATTAAAACCCTAAGTTCTAAAAGATTTAGGAATAGGGTTAGTCTAGAAATAAGAGAAGTCTTATTGTGGGATAGACTAATGCTAATGTAACTTGTATCTCTCTTGCAAGTATTCTCAAAACCCTAAGGTGTTAGGATAGAGAGAATTAGGGTTAGTCACCCAAGAACTAGTAAAATCTAAAATCACATCTTCAATCAATTTCTTTTGGTGGATCACCTCTTGGGCATTGCACACTTTGAGTAGCGAACGTTTAATCCGAGGATTGGAGAGATTGCGGAGGAATAAAGATTGGAATTTGAAGTCTACATCAAAGCTTGATTTTCTTCAAATGTATTTTTTATCCTTTCTCAATTAATGATATTGCATAAGGTGATTCCTAATATTGTAGAAAATTTTTAAATTCCGGTTATTGCATGTTTCTGCTGCTTTACAATATGATTGTATACTTTGATATTGTTTCTGCAAACCAACAGTGGCATCAGAGCCATCCTTATGCGAATTATTAATTGTTTTGATTCGATGTATATGTTGATATGTGTTTAGAAAAATTTATTTGGGCATATTTGTTGGTATAAAATCATGATTTATGAAACAAAAGGAGCAAAATCGCGATCTGAAAAAAAAAACAAAAATCAGAACGAACAGAAGCTTCAGAGCTGGGGCACTCTCCTTGTGAGCCGCGACGCTAGGCTAGAGCCGCGGCGCTCCAATATTTGAGCCGCGATGCTAGGCGCCTTCTTTGTCGCGGCGCTCTCTTTATTGAGTCGCGACGCTTGGTTTGGGTCACGGCGTACTCCCTTTGAGACGCGGCGCTTGAAGGGCTGTAAGTCCAGTTTTTGTGTTTTTTTTACAAAAATTAAAAATTTTAAATAAAGAAGTTTATTTTTGTTTTGAAACTAGACTAAAATAAAGATGTTTATTTTAATTGAAATTGGATTCCATGTTAATTAAAATAAAGGAGTTTATTTTGATTTAATTTGGATTTAAATAAAAGAGTTTATTTTGATTCAAAATTGGATTTTATGCTAACTATAAATGCCCATTAAATGATATCAATATATATATTGAATGTTTATTTTTATTGGATGAATATATTATGATACATGTGATGACATGTATGATTAATCTTTTATTGATACATGTGATGACATGTATGATAATAAAGGGGATGATTATGAACCATTGACCAATGCGATTGGATTAATTTTAATGGATGCTTGAATGAATGTGGTTTTTATAAATGGGGTCTGCGTACCTCGCCTTTCTAATTTTCTGATGTAAATTCTATCTCCCTCCTATGTACTTCCCCTTGACTACTGATCAAGATTTTTGTATTATTAAAAATAGTTTGTAATAAGATTTTATAGAATTACTGAAGAAATTGGAGCTAAAAAGGAGGAGCATTGAAGACTCGTTTGTAATGAAGCCCGAGTTGAATGTAATAGTTATATTCAAATTTTATTCTTGCACCTTAGGTTTGACCTTTTGGTTCATGGTGGCTCCAATGAACCAAATTAGAATTAAGTCTGGAATCATCCCGGATAGAATATAGTATTCTATATGCGCATGCTAATTATATAGTAAATATATTATTATACATTTTGATATATGTCTAATATGACGCGTATTTCTATATATATATTTGCATGCGCACTAAACAAGATGAGACAATTAATAACAAAACCCTCAAAAGATAATATATTAAGTTAATTGCGTTTAAAGACATTGGAGAATGTCGAACGTAGCCTTCTAGCATGGTAAAGCGATAGAGTATTGAATATTTAATATGAGTTTGTTGTGCACACAGAAGGCAAGTATTAAATATTTGAGATGTTACTTTATTACATTGGATGTTTATAAGGAATTGAACATTTTGTTGTGCACACACAAGAACTGTATTTTTCTCTTCATTTATATGGAAATGCTGGGTTTGACTTAACTTAGATTATTTTAGTTCGGATGTGCATACACTTAACCATTATAATCTAAGAGCCAAAATATAAAGGAGTTACGTGGAGATGTAATCTACAATAGTTGTCTACCTTTTGAATAAATATGTAATTTGTTGTGCACACACAAGACTATATATTTATTGCAATTGGATCCTTTCTCACTAAGCAGATTTTACAAAGTCACAAATACAAGATCTGTTGAACTATATATAAATACGGTTATATAGTTTGAAGAAAATAGTGGGAGATACCATTTTAATAAGGACCTAAATTAATCTAGTGATTAATAAAAGAATGCATGCTAATGTTGTTAATTAAATTTCACATGCAGAATTTTACAAATGGCTAATTCAATATCACTGCGAAGCATACTAGATGCTAACAAATTAACCGGACCGAATTACACGGATTGGTTAAGAAATCTTAGAATAGTTCTCACAGCTAAAAAATTGGCATATGTCCTTAACTCACCTGTTCCTGCAACGGTTGCAAAAGATGCCTAAGGAAGAGCTGGTTACTTTTAGAAAGTGGCAGAATGATACACAGGTGGCTCAGTGCATCATGTTAGCATCCATGAGTAACGAGTTACAGCGTTAACATGAGAAAATGGGCACACTACTATGTTGTTGCACCTTCAAGATTTGTATGGTGAGCAAAGTAGGTTGGCTAGATATGAAATATCTAAATAGCTCTTCCGATCTAGGATGACCGATGGCATTACAGTGCAGACACATGTCCTAAAGATGATCAATCTGATTGAACAGTTGGGCTAGCTGGGTTTTATCATGGATGGTGAGTTGAGCCAAGATCTAATCTTACAGTCACTCCCGAACTCCTTTTCACAATTTGTTGTGAACTTTCACATCAACAAGCTTGATGTCAGCTTTCCTGAATTGCTTAACATGTTGAAAACTGTGACGCCCCCAAATTCGGGTCTCCAAATACCCGGATCCGGTCATCACGATCTAATACAAACATTCACCTCTAACAACATATGGTAACTAAAATGCGGAAAATAATAAACATACGTTGTTCATTACAAAGGTGTTACTAGTCCCAGAATACAATAACCTTAGACACTTACACAAATCCATACCCTAAATAAATATCAGGGTTTAAATTACATTAACAGTAATTAACTACACATAAGTTTAACATCTACTACATGAAGTTTATTACTTCATCTTTTCTTTCCCTTTGTTCTTCCCTGACGTCTCGGGTTTAGCTGCAATGAAGTCATGATATAGCAAGGATGAGCAACGAGTTTGCTCAACAAGTTTAAGGTACAACAATAAGGATATATCATGATGAAGGGAATATAGAAAGAGAATTCAACAATTATCAGAAGCAAGAACATTAATTGCTTTTAGAACAAGAGATAGTCAAGTAGACTTTGAACAATAACTTCCAAAGGAGTCAATAGCTAGTTGACCCTCTGGTTACTGGCTACAGAATAAGTACTTGAGGGGATCAGCCTCGCGTACGCTATGTATATGCATAACATTTAATTCTGCTAGTTGTACCTTATATACGGTACCTGGGGTACTCCCCTATAATAAAAGGGGTGTTCATTCAGTCTAAGAATCCTTACCGTTGATTGGTTCGGATAGCTTTTATAAATTCTTACATACGTGCCTGACCGAGACAAGGGTTCAGACTTAATCATGAATAGTTCGTGAATTTCAGAACTTAAATAATTATACGAATTCAAATGCACAAGTGCGAATGCCAATGAATACATAGATGTGGAATAATTTTAAAAGTAATTAGACCACTTAAGACATGCTTGGAGATAAGATTCAAGCTTAAAGAATAACTTGCAATAATATATACCTTTTGCACGAATTAAAAATAATGCATAAGGTTTAGAAAGATTGCTCAATGTAAAAGTTGAGTAAGATAGAACTTGCAAAAATCAAAGCTTCGGGATAGAGAACTTGCCTGTTTGCTCAGCTACAATTAAATCTTAGCTTTAATTAATTTACCTTGGATAACCTATCAGTTGATAAAGTCGGTTTATCCATTAGTATTGCATACTGTATATCGATACACTCACTTATGTTATTTATTTAGCAAAATAAATATTTCGCATTCCTTTATTAACTCTATTAACATTAAATTACTAATCAATATTGTGCTAATCAGAAATTACTTAATGACCCTCAGTTATTATCTCAGTAACTAATCATGCTTATTGGATATTCAACTTAGCAATATTTAGTAACCCAAGTTATTATTTACAATTCTAAATAATAAACTGATTAATGCATTACTAGCTAATAGTGGCAACAAGTAAATAGGTTATTTAATATTCATTCATACTTAGCTATTATTCCCTTTCAAGAGAATTTACGAAATTATTTTCCTTATTTAACATTAACTAGAAAATTAATGTATCACTCTACCCATACTTAATTGTTAATAAGAATTAAGTTCTTATTATCTTTATTTATTATTAAATGAGAAATAATAAATAATTTACTTTACTCACATTAAATCATTAATAACAATCAAATATTTAATATCTTTATTTATTACTCAATAATAAATAATTATTTTATTAACTTATTCATACTTAATTATTATTTAATATTAATTAAATAGTAATTAAATATTTGTTATCTTTATTTATCACTTATTGACAAATAATTAAATTATTAACTTTATTTATACTTGATTATTATTTAATAGTAGTTAAACAATAATCAAATATTTATTAGCTTTATTTATTATTTAAGGATAAATAATAAATAATTAAATTATTAACTTTATTTAAATATTTCTTATCTTTACTTATTACTTATTGGCGAATAATAAATAATTATTTTAGTAAATAATAATTAAATATTTATTATCTTTATTCATATTTAATTATTATCCCATAATAATTAAATATTTATTACCTTTATTTATTATTCATTGATAATAAATAATTATTAATTTATTTTATTCCTACTTAATTATTAATAGTAACTTAATAACAATTAAGTAAGTATTACCTTTATTTATTATTTAATGTTAAATAGTAAATAATCAAATTATAAATTTTACTCATACTTGGTTATTATTTAATACTAATTAACCAATAATTAAATAATTAACTTTGTTCACACTTATTTATTATAATAATTTAACTATTTATTATAATAATTGGTAACATTTTATCAGTGTATTATTAACTTAAGTTAATTAATCAATAGTTGAGCCATCAGCAATCATTTGATTAATAGTTGACTCTATTGAATTGCACAACCAAATTAATACAATTACTACATGATATTATTGGAATCATATGTTTATTCTTTCCTGCCCAAAATCAATATTATAACCAACTGATATCAAATCCCAGCTAATTTCGCTTCACTAACAAAATTATTACCCAACACTGATATTGATAGAGCAGTTAATCCAAACTAAACAAGGTTTGATTATTGACAGTAAGTTTAGCAAAATCTGCATTTAATCATATTGAGTTCCACTCAGTAACCACCCTATCATCATTGTATCAAAAGGAAACCAAAACTTGATTTGGGCATAAATTCGAACACCTAATGGGCATTTCAAAGTTTGACAGCAGTCTATATACAACACACATCCAAAGGCTAGAACCATTAAGGTTCAACAGGTTCCCAATCAACATAAACTTACACACAGTACAAATCCCAAATTTTCAAACCCAAATCAATATGATACAATTCCAAAATCAAGGTATATTATAACCATCACAGGAACTGATACAACCCACAACCAACAAAGCATAATTGCAGACTTGTAAACCCAAACAAAAACCTAATACAATATATAACACAACCTACCCAGTCGGCAATACAAAACTAAGTACACAAGAAGGAATTTATGTAAAACCCAATACCGTTGCTTTATACCTTGGTGCTGTTCGACTAGCAGTCCTCCACCTTCGTCCAAAATATTCGACCCAACTGGACATTTACAGCCGCTCCTCTCTGTGATTTTTTTTTCTAATTTGGATTCGCAAAAAGAAGAATTGAATTGGCAGCCGGTTTAGGGTTTGGGGGGATCCAATTTATAGAAGATTGGTTACCCAATAATTGGGTATTACCCTACCTGACCAACTGTTAACCGACGGTAGGAGAGGGGTTGAGTCGACGGTCCAAATCAGCCACATCCGAGCCAACCATGACCTGCCGGCAGTCCCTTGAGCCGCGCGTCCTCGCCGGTCAAATCGCCCCGCGCCTTGAACCCGTGGTTCGCTCGACTGAGCGCTTGGTTCGATCGATTGACCGCCTCGAACCCTGGGTTATCCGTCGGTCGCCTCTTATTCGCCGGTCCTTCTCCACCCGTCCGTTTCAACCGATCGAATGATTGAGTCTAGCTAGGTTCGGCTATTTGATTTGAGAGTTTGGGTACCCTAGCTTGGTTATCCCCTGGTTCTTCTTCTCGTCTCCCTCTTGCTTCGGTTATTCAAGATTTCCAGCGATCAATTCCTTTCCCCAAATTTCATTTGATTTGGCCTGAAGCTCTGATTAGCCCCAAATCAGATAGGAAACGGTTCAACCCGTTCGCAATGGTTCGACCCAGTCGGAATAACAAGAGATGGGCTCACCTAAATGGAGTTGGGCCGGCTGATTTAATTAAAGGTGGCCCAATAGGAAAAATAAAAGGAAATTGGGCTTTGCCCAATTAAAATTTGGGTCAATTGAAATAAAAGAAAATAGCCCAACCTGTTTATTAAAATTATTAACATTATTCTCCTAATATTTAACTTGAATTAATTAATTAAATTAATTATTTATTTATAATATTTATTTCAACAATAATTCTTTATGCGAATTATTTAGATCCGATAATAGTAAAATAAATTAATTTTCCCAATTTTCTTGCAATTAAATGTTAGGATAAATTTATAAATTTGAATAATACTACTTACATGGATCCAATTAAATTTATAAAATTATATAAAATGAATTTATTTATAAAAATAAATTCGATACAATGTTTAAAATTTCCGGACATTACAAAAACTGTTGAGAGTCACTTTCTAATGAAGAAAGACCAAGTCTTGCTTGTAGACGATTCTTCCAAGAAGCGAAAGAGGGCCAAATGATTTTCTGAAAAGAAGAAAAATTCGAAGAAGGCAAAAGAAAAGGCGAAACCTAAGGACAACAAAAAGGCTGATGCTGATACCAAAGGAGTTTGCTTCCACTACAACAAGCCTGGACATTAGAAGAGAAATTATAAGGAGTATCTTGCAAAGCAAAAGAAGTTTGGAGAAGCTTCAGCTTCAATTACAGATACAAGTTTGTTCATGATTGAAATAAATCTTTCTGTAAGTCAAAGTTCTACTTGGGTATTGGATACCGGTTTTGGTTCTTACATATGCAATTCTTTACAGGGACTAAGCAGAAGTAGAAAGTTGAACAAAGGATAAGTCACCCTACGCCTGGGGAATGGAGCAAAGGTTGTTGCATTAACCATAGGAACTTATTGTTTAGCATTGCCTTATGGCAAATCAATTAATTTAATAAGTTGTTATTATGCTCCAGTTCTTATTAGAAATATTATTTCAATTCCATTATTGGACAAGGAAAGTTTTAATATTATAATAAAGAATAATAGTATAATGACAATGTTTTGTATGAAACTGGTAGATTAATTGATGGTCTTTACATACTTGACTTACTGAAAATATTTTGCAAATTGAACAAACTAATAAAAGGAAAAGAGATGGAGTGAATCATACCTTCGTATGGCATTGCAGACTCGGTCATATTAATGAAACAAGACTAAACAAGTTGCATATAAATGGGCTTTTAGAGCCATTTAATTTTGAATCATATCCAACTTGTGAATCTTGTCTCATGGGAAAAATAACTAAATCTCCATTTAGTGGATATGGAGAAAGAGTTGTAGGATTGTTAGAATTGGTACATACAGATGTATGTGGACCTATGACAATAGATACACGAGGAGGGTATTCTTATTTCATTACTTTCATTGATGATCATTCGAGATGTGGATATGTGTATTTGATGAAATATAAATCTGAATCATTTGAAAGGTTCAAAGAATTCAGAGGTAGAGTGGAGAAACAAACTGGCAAGAGTATTAAGATTCTTCGATCAGATCGAGGAGGCGAATACTTAACTAATGAGTTTCTTAATCATCTGAAAGATAATGGTATTCTCTTACAATGGATGCCTCCTAGTACACCACAACTAAATAGCGTATCTGAAAGGAAAAATCGTACCTTGTTGGACATGGTGCGGTCCATGATGAGTTTTACCGATCTTCCAATATCCTTCTAGGGTTATGCCCTAGAGACGGCTGCATATCTACTAAATAAGGTCCCCTCGAAGTCCGTCCCTAAGACTCCATATGAATTATGGATAGGGAGAAAACATAGTCTTAAGTATGTTAACATTTGGGGATGTAAGGACCGGGAATTTTATATAATTATATATGTGAATTTTATGAATAATTTTTTTTTACTTGGAGCATATAAGTGAATATGTGAATTAAGCAAGATAAATAATTTATTTTATTTTAAGTTAGCTAAGATGAGTACTTAATCAATTTGATAAAGGAAAAGCAAGATAAGTTATGTTGAGAATTAACATAACTTGAATGTTAACCTTAAATGGTAAATAAAAGGTTTATAATCTTTAAATGCTTAATTAGTATTACTAATATAAAGTGATTATATGAATGTGTAATAACTTATTAAAGGAAATACGTATATTAAATTATTTGTAAGTGTAATGAACACTTTGTGATTTACATTGAATGAATATGTAAATAAAATAATATAATAATTATTTATCAATGATGATAAATATGCTATGACTTATGTGAAAAAATATATGTGATTAATTGTTAGTTAAAGTAGGGTCACTAATAGTCATTTAAATTAGTTGATTAACCTAAGAGTTTTAATAACAAGGAAATGGATAAGATAGTAACTAATTAAATATTCAATTAAAGTGAATATAGTAAGTAAATAAACTTTATAAATTTATTAATATGTGTATTAATTAATGAGAATTATGTGTTATATAAGTAATTAATTTTAATAGACCAATTAGTAAGGAATACTAGAGAACTAGCCTAATTAATTTACTAACCAAGCCACTAATTTATTTAATTGTGGACTTGGATAATTAATGTGTGGACTAATTATATTAGCTCAACAACTAATTAAATTAGTAACTAAGCATGGATTATTAACTTTGACTGTAATAACCCAAGATTTTTGATATATTAAAATAAGAAATTTTACGTATGAATTTTTTTTTATATAATAATTTTTTTTTATTATATATTAAAGCAAGTATGGAAATATGTGCAAGGAAAAGAAATGTGATTATGTAATATGTACATATATATTTATTTTATATATGGTTTCAAGGAAATTTCTTATTAAAGAAATAGTTGATAATTATAAATTATATTTTGTTAATAGGTTAATTTTTATATGAAGATATATGATTATTTACAAAAATATGATTACTATATTATTCAAATAATAAAAGTATATTTTAAGAAATGATTATTAATATTATTATTATTACGATGATTATTTCTTTATGATACGAATTTGTAAGACTACTCAATTTATTTTAAATTGACTAAGTACGATAATTGTGGCAAAGTGTCACTACGGATCAAAACCTAATTTGATCTATGATTATGGATTTTAATGATTAATACAATTATGGTTATAATTGTATTTAAAAGGAATGTATGTGTATATGGATAATAAGAATTTATTTTCTTAAAGAAATTTGAATACTAAATATAAGTATTGATTATACTTGAATGTATGTATTTACAATATGTGATTCAATGAGCATGTTAATTATTTATCAATGATGATAAATATGTTATGACTTATGTGGATAATGTACGTGACTAATTGTTAGTTAATATAGAGCTCACTAATAGTTATTTAAATTAGTGGACTAACCTAAGAATATTCATATTAAACAGTTAATAAGATAGTTAGTTAATTAAATATTTAATTAAAGTGAATATAGTAAGTAAATAAATGTTGTACATTAATTAATATGAGTATTAATTAATGAGAATTATGTGATATATGAATATTTTATTTTAATAGTTCAACTAGTAAGAAAAATTAGTGGACTAGCCTACTTAATTTATTAACCAAGCCCACTCATTTAATTAATCATGGACTTGAATAATTAATGTGTGGACTAATTAAATTAGCCCAACACTTATTAAATTAGTAGTCCAAGAAGCAAAGTAAAAATCTTGGTAAACTAGTGGCCCAACTAATTAAATGTGAGCCCAAGTGATTTAAAACCAAAGTCCAAATTGCTAGCCACTTGGAAGATATTTTGAAAAACTTATTAATATCATTAAAGCAATAAAAGAAAAGGAAAATTGGGACAAATATGGAGGGGGGCTGCCGACCATAGCCCCACATGGGGGGGTGAGTTGTCATGTATTTGCTTAGCTTGCTTGTAAGATTAGTAAAAGAAGTACAAGTGTAATAAATATCCATCACCAAGTTGTCAAGCCTTGTACTTTCTAATAATGGTAATATAGATAGATACAATACATGTATCTATACATTATGTAAGTAAGTAATTAGAAGTTTTATTCATCTTCTTCATTTGGTAAAGTTAGAGAGAGAAAACTAAAAAGAAAACTAGAGAGAAATCTATAATCCTTGAGAGCAAAATTGTTGCAAAAGAAGAGAGGGGGTGCCGCCACCTAGAGGAGGAAGAAGGAGAGCTTGTGAATGTCATCAAGTTTCATCTCCTACTTTGGAAAGCAAAGGAAGAGAGCAATCAAGCTAAGAAGGTATACTAACTAACCTAAAAACCCTAGAAAACCCTAATCTTGCTTTTCATTTTAATTTTATGGTAGAAAGTTATCATCATGGTTTTTAAATATTCAGAATCATGATAAATATGTCTATGTTTGATGATATGTGGTTTGGTATGTGATGGTATGAGTTGGTGTAGAAAAATTAAACTAGAAGCTTGAAAACTTTTTTACCGACGCACAAACCGTAGCTTGTTCGAATAAATTATGTGTTTTAAAATCTATACATGATATTGTTGGTTTTCTTTTTTCTGAGTTTTAAGGGATAAGTTAGGAAGAGAACCTCGTTGGAATCATTGAAAAAGAAGTTAAAATGAGAGAGTTATGTAATTTTTACCAAAACACATGACTGTCAAGGAGCTGTGCAGAACAGTCCAGTTCCGGGCCACTTTCAGTGGTCCAAACTTGTCCAAATTTGGTGTTTGATGATGGAAAATTATAGTTCGGAAAGATACGAATCCAAAGGTACTAACTGGACCCTCATACGAGTTGTAGATTTCATTTTATGAGCGTTTCCGTAAGGGACCTCAAAACTGAAAACGGGATAAAACCCGCTGACCCCTAGTTCCCGTGCACTGTTTCGAACCTTTAGAAAGTGCAATAAATTCCGGTCTTTTTACCACTGAAAATATAGGAGGTTGCGTACCACCTGTCCAAAATTGGTCGAATTCCGACTTGTAATAAAGAAACTACGGCTAAAATAAAAACGTAGAGTTTTCCGACGAAAACGGCTAAAATTGGAGTTCTATAAATGCGATGACCACGAAATTTTAACTGGGAGTACTTGTTAATATGTATAAGATGCTATCAAAAATTTGATGTCATCGGAGTTGTGCAATATAGTGATCATTTTTCGTAGTTTTGAAAGTTAAAACGGACATTTGAAAAATGTTAAAGAAAATTGAAAACTTTCATAAGGAAAGTATTTTTTTGTATGGAATATATGTACATATGTGTGGCAAGATTTGAAAAAAATAAAAAAAATCGATTTTTAAAAGAGGTTAAGTCATTTTAAGAATGCAGCTTCCAATACGGTTTGCTGTATTCCTATTTCAGTTTGCTGGATTGTGGTATTCGGCTTGCTGAATTGATAAAAACAGTTTGCTGAATTAATGAATATAGTTTGCTGAATTAATGAATATAGTTTGACGAATTAATGAATATAGTTTGCTGAATTGGTGAATCTAGCTTACTGAATTGTAGGATAGTTGAATCCAGGTTGCTGGATTGCAAAAATAATTGACTAAATTGAATAGTTTGAATCCAGTGTGCTAGATTGTAATCCAGGTTGGAATCCAAATTGCTAGATTGGAATCCAGTTTGCTGGATTGGGTATTTAACCTACAGAATCATAAAGAAAGACTTATATAATAAAAGACTTAGTGTTAATTCATAAAGTAGTGGTACAGTCGTACTCTTTAATAGTCGATGTATAGTATCTGGGCTAAACAATTCCTTCAGGGAGCGGAGGTATATACGAACTAGCAACCGATCTAACTCACTGTGAAAACAGTGTAGACGAGACGGAAACTAGTTTGTTGGTTGTTTGTGGGAAACCACTCAGCATAATATATTGAACACTGTTAAAGACTCGATGTGTGCTAACTTTAGAATTGAATGCTTATGGTGTTAATGTGTTATCTAATATTTGATTATGTGGTTGAATGTTAGATAATTTACTTATAAATAAGTGATATTATAAGGTATAATATGATTGGCTGACGGAAAGATCAATCTTATAACTGATAGGTCTTTCAAAAGAAGTTAAATTAAATTGCGTAGCAGTAGTCAATGACCAAGGCAAGTATCTTACCTTTTCATTTACTTTATGAATTGAATCTGTGTAAGCAAGTTTCTAACTTACTCAACTTTTACATTGAACAAGTATCCGAACCTACGCATTTATTTTATGCAATAGGTGTATGTAGTCTATCCTTTTCAATTACTTTATGAAATGGATTTAGGTTTATGCAAGCTTTTAACTCAATCTATCATTGAGCAACTATTCTATCTTTCATTTACATTATGGACTGGATCCATATGTTATGCAAGTATTCTTAAATTTTATTCAAGCTATCTATTGATTTCAAATATCTTGATATTGTCTCATTTGATGTATTTATAATCAAAATTGTTCTATTCTTTATGCAAGTGTCCTCACTTGTACAAATTGTTATAATTATTATAAATTTGAATTTACTTCGATTAGTTCATTGTTAAAAGTATCTCATTACTGAATTGCTATGACTCATATTAAAAATTTGTAGTCTAAGTTTGGTTATGCAAGTGTCCCCACTTGTATAAACTATTGTACATTATCAATTACCCTTGAATTCGAAATTCGTTGCTAAGTTCTGATACATACTATTAAATTTCAGTATGTATACCTAGTTTAAAGGTTGTCTAAGCTATTTGTCCCAGCTAGACACGATTTGAAAAGTATTTGTTGAATGTTATTGGTTATGATAATGTCGTCCAACTAAATTGTTTTAGTTAGGACTCCAGACTGAGTATGAACAACCCTAAATGGGAAATTTTATGCACTAAAAGCGGTGATGAAAATTTTATGCGCCAATGGCGATGATGTATTATATAGTGTTGATCAATACAGGGCACAACGGGACTGATCATCCTCCGTGTCCGTAAGACCAGACGGTTTACAGATGAATTTCTGTTCAAACCTTTTCAAAAATGAAAAATAATAGTTCATGGTCTTTTGACCACTCAGTATTCAAAAGTCACTTAGTTGTTTCAAAAATCTTAAAATGATTTGATCCGTTGTTAAGAATGGTTTTAAATGACTTCACCACTATTGATTCGTGGTTAGAAGTATTCCTCAAAGAAAATATTTACTTCTTTCAGCGCATTATTATTAATTATTATTACTTGCTGAGCAATTAAATGCTCATTCTTGCTTTGACTTGAATGTTTTCAGCTAAGTGTGATCGACCAGAAGGCTCTGGCAAAGACAAGGGCAAAGGAAAGCTCAAGGATTAGGTTTCAAGGTGTTATCTGTAATGATTAGTCTTTTGTATTGTGATCATATATATTATGTAACATGTAAAGAATGTAATTAAAGGTTGTCATACCTGGGGAATAGACAACTCTGATATAAATAATATGTTGGTAATATG
This sequence comes from Aralia elata, assembly GCA_034770075.1. NCBI lineage: Eukaryota > Viridiplantae > Streptophyta > Magnoliopsida > Apiales > Araliaceae > Aralia > Aralia elata. The sequence continues at coordinate 41,330,193 of CM068385.1, forward strand.
CACCAAGTACGGGTTTCAAGTACCCGGATTTGGGGGCGCCACATTGACAACTAGTAGCCCAAATTAGATTAAAAGTGAGGCTAAATGTATTTAAAATAAAGCCCAAATGTTAGTCCACTTAGAGAATATCCTAAGCAACTTAATTATCCATTAAAACAATAAAAGAAAAATAAAAAATTGAGCCAAAATAGAAGGGGGCTTCCGGCCATAGGGAGTCCCACATGGAGTGAGTTGTCAAATTTTGCTAAGCTTACTTGTAAGAGTGGGAAAAAAGTACAATAATTAATTACAAGCTATCACCAAGTTGTCAAAATAAACCCACTTGCTCATGATGACAAAATAGATAGATACAACCTATGTATCTATAGATTATTGTAAGTAATTAGTTGGTAAAGCAAAGTTATCTTTTATTCATCTTCTTTGTTGCAAAGCTAGAGAGAAAGTAGAGAGAAAATATACTTGGAGAAAGAGTTCTTGTGGGAGAAAAGAGGAGGAAGGTGCCGCCACCTAGAGAGGAAGGAGGAGAGTTTGTGGATGACCAATAACTTCATCTCCTACTTTGGAAAGAAAAGGAAGCAAGCCACCGAGTCTAGAAGGTATAAAAACTAACCTAAAAACCCTAATCTTGGGTTATGGGTGTAATCTTATGTTAAAAATTTGAAGTTTATGTTTTAAATATTTAGAATCTTACTAAATATGTTTATGTTTGATGATATGTGGTTCTGGTATAAGATGGTATGGGTTTGTGTAGAAAAATTAAACTAAAAGCTTGAAAACTTTTTTACCGACAAACAAACCATAGCTTATTCGAATAAATTGTGTATTTTTTTTAAGTTTTAAGGGGTAAGTTAGGAAGAGAACCTTGTTGGAATCGTTCAAAAAGAAGTTAAAATGAGAGAGTTATATAATTTTTACCAAAACGCGCTAACTGTTGGTACACTGTCAGGTCAGTCCACTTCCGGACAAATTTCAGTCATCAAAACTTGTCCAAATTTGGTGCTTGATGATGAAAAATTATAGTCGAAAAGATACGAATCCAACGGTACCGACTAGACTCTAATCTGTGATAACCCAGATTTTTAGAAATTATTAAATAAGATTACATTGAAATTGAAATTATTTTCAGAAATTATTTTTATTCAAAGTATGTATTTAATTGAGTTTATTTGATTAAATGCATTATTTAAATAAGCATAATGTTATTCTAATTAATTCAATAATTAATTAGAGATTTAATGATTTGTCATAATCAACAAATGAGAATTTTAATTATGTGACTATGTGATTTAATGTGAAATTATCCTATTTTATTTAATTGATTTAAATGAGATTATTTAATTAATTAAATATGTGACATGAAACTATATTATAAGTAATTTATTAAAATAAACTAGAAGGGAGGAATAAAAGATTAACCAAACGAGGCCTTAGTGGGGGTTGGAGTCAGTTAACCCATTATGGAATTAACTGACACCCACTCATTAAATTAAAATTTAACGTATTCTCAATTCAGCATTATTGTTTTTGGCTAAGTTGGATTAGAGAAATACAGAGAGAAAAAGAGAGAATTCTAAGAGAATTGGAGAATTAAGAAGAAAACCTTTCATCATCTTGCATATTCTAAACTACTGATTGAAGGTAAATTCCTTAAATTCAAATTTTACTTTATGTTCTTTTAAATCTTCTCCATGAACGTACATTAAGTTCTCTGTAATTTGAATTTTATGGCTAAATTCTAAAGAATGTTAGATGTTTGTAAGCATGCATAAATGTATTTTATATGATTTATATGTGATTTAGAGTAATCAAATTCATGAAATTATGTTTACATTAGAGTTCTGAAATTTACAGAGTAGTAATATATGAATATGGCTTAAATGTATGAAAATTGATGCTTGATTTGCATGTTAATCGGTAAATTGATGGTTGATTATGTCTAAGCATGTAAAAACGTAGAAAATGAAAGTTAAACGGATCAATTTGGTTAAGAAACGAGTTCACAGTGATTGATTACACTAACTGTATCAAAATATGAACGTAAAGCATAAACAATGAATTTTTAATCTTTAAATTGGTTGTTTAGGTTGCTTGTGATGTTAAAATCATTGTATATATAATGGGTTTTAGTTTTATAACACATATGATGAATGGGTAGTAATTAAACTGGTGAATTGTGAAAAACTTTGGCCAAATTTGGCATTTTCTGTATTCTTCGCAAACTGCAGGAACTGGGTTTCGGGTCCACCGCCTCGGCGGTGGAAATACACTAAGATTAGCGCCCCGACGGTGTCCCCGCCCCGGCGGTGGAATAAGAAATGAAAATTTTCCTTTTTCTTTGTGGTCATGTTATGTTACCATATGCATGTTTAAAGCTTAAACTAATGTATTAATTGAGATATTAAGATGAAATCGGATGAAAGTGAATCTTGAAGTGTTTATAATATTGTAACTAATCATTGTTACTGCTTTATAAACAGAATGTATAGGTTGATTAAAGAACGTGAATTTAATTTATAACCTACGCACGAAGCAAGTTTCTTAACTCTACTTTTCATTGAGCAAGTTTTCTAACCCTACCTTGATTTCAATTACGCAAGTTCTTAAACCCTATCTCTCTTTTATGCAAGTTCTATACTTTACATTATATTGATCAAGCTCTTTACCAAAGTTCATTCAAGTTCATGAATTCAAATGTGTTAATTAGATTCCTTTTAAGTAATACTTCAGTTATACAGAGTTTATTCGGTTGTATGCCTTTGAGATTCAGTCTTTAGTTCTTGAATACCTTTCATATTAAATTATTGAACCTTGATTGACTAGCGAACCCTTATTGATTCGACTAGTCTTTACTTATAAACATTATACATCTAATCTAATGTAAAGGAAAAGTTTAAGACTTAACTAAATGTTAAGTGTCGATTAAAGTGGAACGCAACAAAATGAAAGGTTTACGAGGAGAACTTAATTTCTAAGTTGAGAATTGTATAGAGAATAAAATGAAGGATTATGAAATGTAAAGTAGAATTAATACTAAGTGTTGCTATGTGACTAATAAATGTTGTGCATGAATATATATATCATGTAGGTTACATGAAGTGCAGATAAGTATAAGCTGATTATGGTAATTGGTAATCTACGAACCAGACAAGTCTTTTAGTTCCTATTTGTTATATGAACTAAGTGATTAATTATTTGAAATCTATGAAGTAAAAGCATGATGTATTCTATGTGTTGTATGTATGAAACGACATAGTCAATTTATGACTACGTTCGCTGAGTTAGAATGTTGATTGAGTTAAGGAACTCAATTATTACTTGGTAATTGATTTACAGTATCTATGATATGTTTAGCCAAATATTTATGATGTATATGATGAGCATGTTATTTATGTGCTATGTGATGTATGCAAACTGTTAGATTTTGATGAGCTGTCGAGCTCATTCTTGCAAGTAACCACTTTTGCAGGTTAAAGATACGAGGTAAAGTTATGTGCTGTTTGAATGACATGAATGTGATGTAATGCATGCAGATTAAGTGTTGTAGCTTAAATTAACGTTTTTGAACCATGATTAAGGTTCTGGATAATGTATTTGATGATGTATTAAATGTAACAGATGTCGAGTTGTAATTTTCATATTGACTTGTAATTTAATTTTATTCAAGCTATAAAAGGTTATTGAATCTAGAAGTAGTTTTATTTTATTATATCTTTGATGAAGCGAATCATAAAGTAAACATGATTCTATAGTATGTAAATGATTTAAGGTTATGATTTAGGGAAAGCAAAGAAACAAAACTGAAAAGTTTAAAATTATTCCGCATTTTATTAAGTTTAATACTGAATGTTGTTGTAAAGTCAGAACGATGATGTATTAATAACGACCGATGTTGAGAGTTGAATTGTATGAATTTTGGGGTCGTTACATAATCCGACTTGTAGATTTCATTTTATTCGTGTTTCCGTGAAGGACCCCACTGCTGGAAATCAAGAGGCAGCCTGCATGCTTTGTTAAAAGTGAACCGGTCCGATTAATGAGGGGATTCCGGCGATGGTTCAGGGCTTTTCCGGCCGGTTCCGGCGACGAGTCCCGACCCAAAAGTTTTCTAAAATGTGAAAGAATATTATAATATTTAATTTGGTATTTGTTGGTGTAATTAAGTAATTATTAGAGTGACTAATGGTTTAATTCTTTCTAAATCACTTGAGATTACTAACTGACAAATTTTTATGTTACTAATTAATAATTACACTAATTAAATATTGTTGAAGTGTAATTAACTATTTAATTATTATTTAATTAACATTGAGTAATAATTAAATAGAGTTAGTATTACTAAACTAACTATTTGTTATTTAGTAAGACTAAATAACAATTAGGATAAATAAATAAATAATTATTATTTGATTAATGTTAAGTAATGATTTAAGAATGTTAAAGTTAATAAATTAATTATTTATTATTTATGTAAGATTAAGTAATTAATAATGATAATTACTTCCTCTAATGTTATTTAATTAACATAAAAAATTATGAATTAAATAGTATGAATCTAGCTTGCTGAATTGAATAGCTCGAATCCAGGATGCTGGAATGTAGGTTAGTATTGAATCCAGGTTGCTGGATTAGAAAACAGTTTGATGAATTGAATAGTGTGAATCCAGGTTGCTAGATTGAAAAATAATTTGATGAATTGAATAGTGTGAATCCAGGTTGCTGGATTAGAGGTCAGTTTGAATCCAGTTTGTTGAATAGGTGTATTCAGTTACTTGAAATGATTTATTATTCAGCTATTTTGAAATCTTTTGATTATTGGTGATGTAATACCCGAGAATTTTGAATAATTTTATTATTGACTTTTCTATTTAAGTTGAATATTTATTCGAATATGAGTATATATGATATGTCACCGTAATAGTGATGCAATAAAATGATTTCTTGTTATTTAATAAAGGAGTGATTTAATAAGAAAAGGAATTATTAATGTTATCTTAATTAATTATTGTGTGGCTAATAATCTCCTTTCATTTAATTAAATATTATGTGACATATATTTTTTTGTGTGACATTAGCATGTGTGAGTATTCATATAATTCATTAAATAAGGTGGGATATGTGTGACATTTAAATTGCATGAATATCCTATGTAACACCTTGATGTGTGATGTGCATTTAAATTATATAAGGTAATTAATATTTGCTACATGATAATTATTTCCATACTTAAATGTTATTACAATAAATGTATTATGAAATAATAATGTATATTGAATATTTGGGTGTTGGCGATTAATTAGATTTCGCTATAATTAATGTACATGGATTATATGATATGTGTATATGTGAATATTGATACAATATGGTAGCATTTAATTTTAATACACCTTATGACTAAATTTCATTATTAAACCGAAGTGTACTAGTGGTCTCTATTGCAAAGTCTGAGTTCTTTGTCCCAAAAAGAGTGTCACCTTCTTGCCCAAATGCTCATTCACGTGAAACACCAAAAGGCTACAAGCTTAGCCCTTCTCCCTTCTCCTCAAATTCAGCCATACAGACCTCAGATTCATGATGAAAGGGAGAGTGGTTCAAATAGTAAGCTACCAACTTCTCATTAACCTTCATCTTCTTCATTCTTCCATCGGTTTGAATCAATGGGCAAAATCTGAAAATGGACAAAGGAAACTCTATAAATTGAGACCTCCTCTTCTTCATTTTGGTTACTAGAAATCTGAATTGTTCAAGTAGAGAGTGAGTGTGGTGAAGCTAAGGAGTAATCAGAAATTGAGGTGTGAGGTTTAGCAAGTTCAAACTTCAAGAGGTAAAACTCCTTTAATTTGTGTTCTTGAGTTCTATATATAAATTTCTAGAATTTTGCCATGAATTTCTTGTTAGTTGGTTAGTAGTTGATGTATATAAGTTGTCAAGTTCATATACATGTTACTAAAGTGTTAATCATGTTTTATGCTATCAAACTTGAGTTTTATGAATTCTCAAAAAATAACATGTATACATACTTATAATGTACCAAAAATGGTTGAGTTAAGTTATGGTAATCTGTAAGTGGATGATATACGTTGTTAGTATAGTCAAATACGAAAACAACGAAAGTTAAACGACATTTTGGCTCAGAAACGAGTTCGTAGCATGATCAATCGCTAAGTATGCAAAAATATGGAAAAATAGCATGAATGTTGAATTTGATTCTTGAACTTAGTTAATTACTTGTTTTAAGTTGTTAAAATCATGCTAGGTATGCATAATATCATGGTTATAAACTTTATGTGAGATGGGTATACACAGATTATGGATTGAATTGGTTTTGGTGTTGGAAAATTTCGCCATACAGGGAGTTTCCTGGTTCTGCCGAGGAGCAGCGCGGCCGCGCCGTGCCCCAGAATGAAATTCCAACTTTTGATTCTTTTGATGTCATGAGCATGTTAGTTTAGCTTAAATAAGCCTAGGTGTGTATCTGATATGTGGTCTAGTATGATCTTGCATGAAATGTGTCAGGTTTACGAGATTTTGAAATAAAACTTAGAATTTAAAAACTAAACCTTATGAAAGTAAGACCTTTTTGACTCTGATCCTTTGAGCTTATGTAACTAGCTTAGACATGTATTAAAACAAGTCCAATGTATTACCTAGGGTTACCTTGCATGACATGAGTTGTGTTAGCTCGGTTCCAACGACGTTTTAAAAGAGTACTTGAAGTGTTGAAAGTAAAACTTAGCGAACCTTGTATCTTTGATGTTCTGAGCTTACAAGCATGTATATATGATCTAATTATATCTGTGAATGCTTACGGAGAGTCACGTAGAGATATTAAGCAAGTTTAGTTAGTCTAATGTGAAATTTTCAAGAAAAACTTAAGACGTGAGGACTATTGTTGTCAAACGTTGTGTTAATTTCGTTCCAACCTTGCAAGCATGAATAATAGGATTCATTATACCTCTAGAATATGTTGACATGAGCACCATCTAGCTAAACATGGAATCTACCTATGTACGCATGTTCAAGAAAGTGACATTCCAATTGTAAACTATGTGATTAATGTGTACATGTGTTATATATGCACGAGCATGCTTATTAAGTATGGTTTAGTCTCATTATGCGGTGTCATGACTATAATAGTTGATCCTTTGCGAGATTGATTTGATTGGTTTAAAACATAGAAGTTTCTAACATAACACCTTATAACTTTGGATTGAATTTGGCATGAGCATGTTAGGTTTTGAACTCAGACTAATAACCTTATGAGCATGTGTATTTGAGTTATATCAGTAACCTGAATGTTGGATAATAGACTCGGATTTCCACCTGAATAAAATTGCATTTTTGGTCTGCCTAGAGGGTGGCGCGGCCGCGCCACTCCTAAGGCAAAAACCAGCGCGGCCGCACCGGTCGCCAGAATTGCCCAATTGTTTTAATTTGTAAATCGAGTCTTACAGCATGTATGTATGAATGTTTTAAGTTGTATTGCATGATTGAACTGATATACCATGTGTTTGAGCTTATGTTGATACTTCGAGTCGAGGTATTCTAGGTTTGCTAACTCATTTAGCTAAGATGAGAAATTACGAATATGGACTTAGTAATCATGATTCCACCTACGTGACTGTGTGTTAAAAACTATGTGGTGCGTAACCAATTGTAAGAATGTTATACTAACTAAGGAACCGACTTATTAATGATTAGGTCGTTTCAACGCAATTTAAATTAAAGCTAGATTTCTTGTAGCTGAGCAAACAGGCAAGTTTCCCTTAACCCTACTCAATTTACATTCGAGCAGGATGTGGTATATTATGCAAGTATTCGAACCCTTTCTCTTTATTGAGCAAACATGTAAACTTGTATATTCATGTATCATACAAGTATGTGTCAATGACTCTTATGCTTTATAAACTGTCATTCATATTCTAAGGATTGGTTTAAGATTTATATCCCTTAAACCTCATTGCGAGTATTTGTATTCATTATGTCATTGAATATGATTATAAAAGCTGTCTAAACCATTGTTTCGGTTAGACAATTATACATGTGTTAGAAAGCTATTCCAAACCAATTGTCTTGGTGCGGACTCTTATCCACTGAGATGAACAACCTTGATAAAAAGGGGAAATTATATATTATCGGGGAACCGACGTGCGCACTTATAAGCATGTGACAGTTATGCATAATCTGGGGTACTATAGGCTGATCACCTGTGTACTTGTTTTTTTTGGATTTCTAGTATAAAAACTGTTAATTCTAGCAGGAGTTCTTAGTCCTTTAGTGACTACTCAGTGTTCATATTCTTGGACTTGAAATGATTAGATGCAAGAATCCTATTGATATTCTTCAGCCCATAGCGACTCTTATGTATAACAATTGACTTTCCTTATTATCCTTGAATTATCCTTTACTGTCATACTCTTGAAATTTGAACTTTATATTGTTCACCCTCATTGTATATACTTGTTGGGCAAATTTGTTGCTCATTCTTGCTTTCTTTAAACCTTTCAGTTAAGGCAGAGCGAGGTGAACCTTCAGGCAAGGATAAGGGAAAGGGCAAAACTACGGAGTAGCTTTGTTCTTCCTTAGGAAGGAAATTATTTACTATTTTGTTTTAAGTTTTCTAGATTTGGTTATGTAATAAGCTTAGGCATGGATTATGTATTAGTACTATGTTTCAGTTTAAATTAAGACTTTTGGATAGTATTGTGGTATCGGTTGCGAGACCTTGGGACGAGAATAATTATATTAAATCAATGTAATTTATTCTATTTTTTCCCGCTGCATTAGTTTTATGTCATTATTGTGTTAGAACGTGACGAGTCAAATTCGAGACAGTGGTGTCAGAATTTGGGGGCGTTACAGGTTGGTATCAAAGCATTAGGTTATAAACCTTAGGAGCGAGAGTCCTTAGACTATAACCTTAGAAGAATTTAGGAACTAGGAGGAGATAAAACTCACATAGAGCTTTCTTGAAGACTTAGTAGCATTATGACATATATTTTCATTCTATACAATGAACTTATGTTTTGTTTGACCTTCTGATGGGGTTTGTTGTTTTGTCTTGTGTTTGTGGCTGTAGGATGACAAGTGTGGGAGGAAATGGTTGGATTGTCGAGGAGGAGCCACGTGATATACACGTGGTGTATGAGACACCTATGGTAGATGAAGAAGTGGAGTCTGACCCTGAAGAACCAATAGAGATAGAGTCTGACCCCGAGGAAGAACCCCTGGAGGAGGAGCCTGAGACAGACCCTAACGAGACTCCTATCGAGGATTGCATATTGGGAGAGTACAAAGAACGGATCTTAGAATTAGAGACCGAAGCTCAGGATCGAGAGGCAGAGATCCAGAAGCTGAGGGAGGAGAATGATCAGCAAAAACTAAAGATGTAGGAGATGGAGGTGGAGCTTGCACATCGCAAGGAAGCCGATATTCAGATGGGAGCCCTTTTTCATCGTTCGATAGCTAGGAGCGTGGAATTAGTGGGAAAGCTGGAGGAGTCCGAGCAGAGGGAGTTGTCCGAGAAGGCAGAGAAGGAAGCCCTTCGCACACAGTTAGAGATGGAGGTGATGGATAGGATCCACTTCCAGTAAAAGTGGGAAAAGGCCAATGACAGAGCTAACGACCTAGAGGATGAGGTGAGGTGTAAGAAAAGGAAGACGAATAATATGGGCTATGTTTTTTGCACAACTATGGAGAGGTTAGTGGATGGTGTGTACCACTACCCGGCAGAGCAGGGGCAGGCACAATACACTGTGAGTCGGGATTTGGTGGCGCATATCACGCAGCAAGAATTTATCAGCGCAGTGGAGCGCGGGATGTTGGGATGAAACCTAGTGATTAGTAGTCTAGTAATAGTAGTAGTATGTCTAGATGTGCATCGTTATGTAAACTCCGATCTACTGTGCGAGATACGGAATTGTTATGTGAACCCTTTTTGCTGTTAAGGGTAGTATGTGGATGTTTTCTCCACCTTTTGTAATATTAGGGGATAGAGGTAACATTTATAGCAGTATTCAAGAAGTCAACATGATGTAACAACTTGGCATATGAATATAAATGTTTTTGTTTCATCACTGTGTTATTAAATTTTTGCATTAGAGAAATACCTAAGTTATATGCTTAGAAAATAAGAGTAAAATCTTATGTTGTAGAAAATACCGCCTAGACGTAGAATCGCCGAGTTGGATAAGTTAGTCAATAACGAAAGGAACCAAGCGGACCCCATTCAACGACTAGTAGACTTGCTAGGAGAAGCCCTGCGGGGAAGGAACAACGAACTAGTACACCCCAACCCCCTAGCTGCACCAGTAACAAACTTCAAAGATTTTAAGAGTGTAGGACCACCCGAGTTTAGGGGAACTACTGATCCCATCGAAGCACAAACCTGGATCAATGAAATGGAAAAGGCGTTTGCTATTTCTCGAGTGGGGGAAGATCAGAAGACGATATTCGCCATGTATATGATGAAGGGTGAAGCGAATTACTGGTGGGAAGCCAATCAACAAAGAGCGGGTGAAGGAGTGATAGCCTGGGATAGGTTTACCACTCTGTTCTTCGAGAATTACTTCCCGAAGAACATGAAGAATAAGATGGAGATTAAATTCTTGAAACTGAAGCAAGGTGAGATGACGGTAGCTCAGTATGCGACAAAATTCAACGAGCTCACACGATTCGCTACACACTATGTCGACACCGAAAAAAGGAAGGTTAGACGCTTTGAGTTAGGGCTGAAACCTTGGTTATTCAACAAGGTGTCGGTTCTCCAAATCGATTCGTTTGCCACATTGTTAGAGAAGGTGATAATTACTGAGGGAGGTAGTGAGGCGTTAAGTCAGTACAACAAGGAGAAAAAGAATAAGAATTCTGGAGGAGAAAGTCGTGGGGGAAGTAGCAGTGGAGGAAGCAATTTAGGAAAAAGGAAGTGGGATAATAACAACCACAACAACAACAACCGAAGCAACCAGTCGGGGAGTTATCAGGGAGGATTTAAAAAAAGGGCTGAGGTATTCTCTAAATGTGGAAAGAACCATCAGGGGAATGCTGGAAAGGGTGCAGTATTTGTTTCAACTGCGGCCAAGAAGGGCACATTGCACCCCATTATCCAAAGCCGAAGAAAAATCAAGGATGTTTCGGTTGCGGCTCGACTGAACACCAGATCAAGGACTGCCCGAAGAAGGGGAACACCGGGGGAAACGACAAACAAAGGGGAAGCAAGCTAATGATAGGTGGACCAGTACAACCCAATCGCTCGACGGCCCGAACTTTTAACATGACCATCCAAGACGCAGTTGCTGCAAAGGACGTGGTGTCAGGTATTGTACCAATCAATAATATAAATGCGTATGTATTATTTGATTCGGGTGCTACCTGTTCCTTTGTGTCTGAAGATTTTGCTACACGTTTGAACTTACCCCTAGAACGTTTAGAAAATCCTTTGAACATATAGATTGCAAATAAGGAAGTAATTCCCGTAGAGTTCATTTACTGAAATTATTCTGCAAGCATTAGAGGTCACGACCTAATTGTAGACTTGATTCCAATAAGACTGGGAGAGTTTGACCTGATATTAGGAATTGATTGGTTATCCAGCCACGCTGCGATGATTGATTGTCGAAAGAAATGTGTGAGCCTTCAAACTTCAAATCGGTCTAAGGTAGTATTTTATGGTAGCCCATCGTTTAAGCAATCATGTTGTCTTACGATGATGCAGGCCAAGAAATTGTTAAAGAAAGGATGTGTGGGTTATTTAGCCTATATTGCGGATACTCAAAAGAAGGGAGTAGAAGCGAAAGATATATCAGTAGTGAGAGAGTTTCAAGACGTGTTTCCTGATGATCTGCCTGGCCTTCTGCCAGATAGAGAAATTGAATTCGTAATAGATTTAGCACCGGGAATTGCACTGATTTCGAAAGCTCCGTATCGTATGGCACCGGTGGAAATGAAGGAATTGATGATACAATTGCAGGAATTATTAGATAAGGGTTATATTCGGCCGAGTGTGTCTCCTTGGGGAGCACCAGTGTTATTCGTCAAAAATAAAGATGGATCGATGAGGCTTTGTATCGACTATCGAGAGTTGAACAAAGTAACGATCAAGAATAGATATCCATTACCGAGGATAGATGACCTTTTCGATCAATTGAAGGGAGCAAAGTGGTTGTAAGACCCCGAATTTATGAAATAAAAGTTTATTATTTTCTTTATGATTATTTTTCTAAATAGTGAAGTGCTTAATTGTTATAAATGATAGTTAAGGGTGTTATATGCAAATTATCTGATAAACTAGTATGTCGGGGAATATTCTTTTTGTCGGAGAATATTTTTTTTGTCGGAAAATATTATATTCGGTACCGTACGACGGCGCCGAAATGACAATATTGTCAATGATAGTGGGCCCCACAACGGGTTAACTGTCGGATATAGAAAATGATAGAAATTGGCGACAAAACTTTAGCCGATAACTGTTGCAATACCCGGTGATAAAAAGAACAGTAAAACGCGTTATTCCACAGTAGCTCACGATGTTGCACAGTGTTTTATATTATTAATTCAATAATTGATAAAGTAGAAATTGCACAGTATCTTGATTCAATAATTGTTAAATAGCATTTGCATAATATATTTTACTATTTGTCACGACACTGTAACTCATATCATTTGATAGGATATTTTAGCATTATTGACAATGTTTAGAAATTCTGTCAAGGAAAGGGGTTATTTAATTGCGCGCCATTTTTATGGAAGGCCCCCTCTTTCCTGGGAATAATCTGGTTGTCAGTATTGCGAGTATATGCTATCTGTGATATTAATACATTTAACACAATAATACAGAAAAAGGGATTTATTGTGATAATAGAGTTATTTTTATAAAGGTTTTATCTTTTTGATAATGGAATTATCTTTTGATAATGAAATTATCTTTTGATAATGGAAGAAAAAATGGATGGATGATATAAATGGAAGAAAAAATGGATGGATGATATAAATGGAAGTAAAAATGGATGGATGATATTAAAAGAATATGCCAAGGGTATAAGCGTAATAAACCAAGAAAAGTTGGGGAAAAGACCAAAATGCCCTCACCTTGATTTTCCTATAAATAGGGAGGGTTTGCTTAAGAAATTTTCACACCTTCATTTCCTATACTTCCTCTCTCTCTCTAAATTTCTTAAGTTCTCTTAGTGTGCTAGGCTATTGTGAGTATTTGTGAGAATACTAGTATTGTCCAAAGTTAGTAAACTTCATAGAAAGTAACATCCAGTTAACGAAGGTAGGGAATATCATTTCTTTCATACTCATATATAATATCATTTGCTTTCATGTTCGTAAGTGATATTATACTTATAAAGGTTGTTATTCATTCTGTATTAATTTGTGGGGATAACCTTTCTGTGCGGTATGACGCATGTCTGGTGAATATCCTTTTGTATTCATTTCTTATTATTCTGTGGGAATAACCTGTATGTACGAGTGTCGTACCTGGTGAATACCCTTCTGTATTCATTCCTTATTACTCTGTGGGAATAACTTGTATGTACGAGTGTCGTACCTGGTGAATAACCCTTTGTATTCATTACTTATTAATCTGTTATGGAAATAATCTGTCTATGCGAATTATCGCATGACGGATGAAAATCCATTTGCAATTTCATATATTCTATTATACTCGTATAACGTATCATTTCTTTTGTACTCTTTAAAGGATATCTTTTTCTTTCACATTTCTCCATTTATGATAAGAAATCTTTGTTTGTTTCCAAAACCTTATTTTTAAATGGTGAAAATCCCTGAAAATTTGTAGAATATCCTTAATAGTTTGTGCTTCATCTAATATCTTTTCACTTGAATCTTTCTATTTCATTTTATACGTTATGAAATAATTTCTTGAATATCATTCTTGAATTTGACTCCACAATTTGGTCATCGTGTTGGCAATTTGGTCAATCTTTGATACTGATTAAATTATAGAGCTTTTCTTATCCTTAATCTCACTGTATCATTGTCATCATCCTCATCCTCATACTTAAATTGTGGTATTAGTTCTCTTTGGCCCGTAGTGCAAAGATGAACTGGCGTGATATAATTTTGACCAAACTGTGTATTGGTATAATCATGACTTTTGGTGTTACAAACAAAGGCGTATGGTGAAAGTTCTCTTTGGCCTGTAGTGCAAAGATGAACTGGCGTTTGGCGTGATCATGACTGGTGATGTTACAAATAAATATCTTTGGCACGTAGTGCAAAGAGAGGCTGTTAAAATTGTTGATTGGTGTTACAAATAAATATCTTTGGCACGTAGTGCAAAGAGAGGCTGTTGAACATGAATTATTGATTGGTGTTACATGGACATAATATTGGTGGTGATCCTTTAACTTATAGACGATGGTAGATATTATAATCTACTTGACTCTTCTAATTGATTGTTCGTTCCGCTGCAGTTGTTGTTATTGAACAATTATAATATCTTTAAATGTCTGATTTAATTCTGTTGAAGACTAAAGATAATTTTATTCTTCATTATCTTAGTCATGATATTTCTTACTGGGCTATTTGTGCTCACCCTTTTCCTTTTTGTTCCATTGTTCTCCTCAGGAAAAGAGAGTGTAGCGGGGACTAGCCGAGGAATGGAGTGATGGTCCGAGATAATAGAAGTGTCTCAATACCTTACTATTAGTGTGACAATAAGTGTATTGAGAATTTAAGATGTATTTGTATTGTGTTGTCATATTTTGCACGACACTTATTAGTTGTAAATGGGAAAATTCGTATTTGTATTTGTATTTTGTGGAATGTTATTGGCGACTCAAAATGGGTTGTGTGGACCTATTTTGGGGGCGTCACAGTTGGTATCAGAGCCATAAGTGTGAAGAGCCCCGAGCCTCTCGCTGGTGACTTCCTTTGTGGGATGCACCGAAGCCAGACTCTCCGTAGGGGACGCCGACAATTAATAACGGTGGCAAGCTGATAGGTACCACTGTGAGGTGCTATCCGTGGTGTTGGATGTGAGTCACAGTTGGTATCAGAGCTTAGGGATATGATCTTTGGTAGAGATCTGGGATTAAAACTAGGAGGGGAGAGACGAGTAAAATCGTTCGCTAGTGTGTCCTACCTAAGCTATTTTATTTTATTTTTAGTAATTGGTTTGGTTATAGGGATAAGATGTTGCATGTCTATTTCTTTAACTATATTTGTTTTGTGATCACATTTAAGAATGGCATCTGAAAACCAAGATATTCGATGTACTGCATTGCACTGACGAACAAAAGGTTCCTTTCGTT
Source organism: Aralia elata (assembly GCA_034770075.1). Classification (NCBI taxonomy): domain Eukaryota; kingdom Viridiplantae; phylum Streptophyta; class Magnoliopsida; order Apiales; family Araliaceae; genus Aralia; species Aralia elata. The sequence continues at coordinate 41,345,471 of CM068385.1, forward strand.
ACCTTTATGCTGCAAGGAGAAGCGGATCATTGGTGGAAATCCGTGAAACGTACTCGTCACTCAGCACTCGAGATGTCTTGGGTCGAGTTCCAAGAATTGTTTAACGAGAAGTATTTCCCGGAAAGTATTCGCCGTATGAAGGAGGTGGAATTCATTAAACTGGAACAGAACAACATGACGGTATCACAGTACGAAGCCAAGTTTGCTGAGTTGTCGCGTTTTGCATCCCATTTGGTGGACACTGAGGAACGGATGACACGAATGTTTCTACGAGGTTTGAAACCAGAAATTCGTAAGTATCTCGGTTCTCATAAAATTTGTCTATATTCGGATGTCGTGGATAAGGCTCAATTAGTGGAGCGGGAGAAAGAAATACTACAACCAGATAACGCCATAACCGGTGAGCATATCATAAACTCTTGCGAGTCTATACCTTATTAGATACTGGTTCTACCCACTCTTTTATTTCATCTGCCCGTGCTCAACGTTTAAACTTGACCCCTAAGAAATTAAATTTTGATTTATTTATTGAAACACCATTGGGACAAACATTCGTTACATTTACAGTCTATAAATCTTGTTTTGTTCAAGACGGTACACTCACCTTACCCATTGATATTACCTCTTTGGAAAAAAAATCAATTGATTGGTTAACTACTCATCATGATTGCTTTCATAAGGTCATTAGTTTTCATATTCCTAATCAACCTATTATGCGAATTCAAGCAACCAAACCGTTGAAATCAATAACCGTCATTTCTTGTCACAAAGTCATTCGTTTATTGAAAAACGGATGCCAAGCTTCCTTAGCCCATGTAACTGATTTAAACAAAAATACGTCAGATTTGAATGATATTTCTATTGTTATTAAGTTTCCTGACGTATTTCCCGAAGAACTTCCTGGCCTACCCTAGACCGCAAAATCGAATTTTGTATCGACCTTGAACCCAATACAAAACCCATTTCCAAGACCCCATACGTTTGGTTCCTATTGAATTTCTGGAGTTAAAAACCCAACTACAGGAGTTGTTAGATACCGATTTCATACGTTCTAATACATCGCCTTAGGGTGCTCCTATTTTATTCGTAAAGAAGAAAGACGGGAGTAAATAGAAATTTATGCAGATCATAAAAGCCTCAAACATTTCTTCACCTAGAAGGAACTCAACATGTGACAACGACGTGGCTCGAGCTGTTGAAGGATTACGACCATACCATTCAATACCATCTTGGAAAGGCGAACGTAGTAGCTGACGCATTGCGTAAAAGAACGTATGCAAGTACGAGTACGATGCTGACAACGTAAAGGCCCATTTTGGATGACTTACAAAGGATGAATATAGAGTTAAAGACTCCACGAACCCACGTGAAGATGATAACGTATATAAGCAGCACAAGATCGACAAAAGAGTTATGCTGATCTTCATCGAAGAGACGAGAAATTCAATGTCGGAGATTATGTATTTTTACGTGTTGCTCCGTGGAAAGGTGTTACGCGATTCGGAAAGAGAGGAAAGCTTAACCCTCGATTTATCGGTCCATTTGAAATCCTCGACCGAGTAGGAACTGTGGCCTACAGACTCGCCTTATCGCCAAGCATGTCTCGTGTTCATAATGTTTTTCACATATCCATGCTACGTAAATATGTGAAAGATCCGAACCACGTTATTGAATTAGAACCAGACGAGATAGCAGAGGATTTAACGTACGAAGAGATACCTGTCAAGGTTTTAGATAAGAAAGAACAGATTATACGATCAAAGGTTATACCTTAAGTCAAAGTGTTATGGAGAAACCATGATTATGAGGAAATGACCTGGGAGTTAGAATCCGAAATGAGAGCAAAGTATCCTCACCTTTTCGAAATGTCAGGTACATACGTCAATTTCGAGGACAAAATTTCATAAGGAGGGGAGATTGTAAGACCCCGAATTTATGAAATAAAAGTTTATTATTTTCTTTATGATTATTTTTCTAAATAGTGAAGTGCTTAATTGTTATAAATGATAGTTAAGGGTGTTATATGCAAATTATCTGATAAACTAGTATGTCGGGGAATATTCTTTTTGTCGGAGAATATTTTTTTTGTCGGAAAATATTATATTCGGTACCGTACGACGGCGCCGAAATGACAATATTGTCAATGATAGTGGGCCCCACAACGGGTTAACTGTCGGATATAGAAAATGATAGAAATTGGCGGCAAAACTTTAGCCGATAACTGTTGAAATACCCGGTGATAAAAAGAACAGTAAAACGCGTTATTCCACAGTAGCTCACGATGTTGCACAATGTTTTATATTATTAATTCAATAATTGATAAAGTAGAAATTGCACAGTATCTTGATTCAATAATTGTTAAATAGCATCTGCATAATATATTTTACTATTTGTCACGACACTGTAACTCATATCATTTGATAGGATATTTTAGCATTATTGACAATGTTTAGAAATTCTGTCAAGGAAAGGGGTTATTTAATTGCGCGCCATTTTTATGGAAGGCCCCCTCTTTCCTGGGAATAATCTGGTTGTCAGTATTGCGAGTATATGCTATCTGTGATATTAATACATTTAACACAATAATACAGAAAAAGGGATTTATTGTGATAATAGAGTTATTTTTATAAAGGTTTTATCTTTTTGATAATGGAATTATCTTTTGATAATGAAATTATCTTTTGATAATGGAAGAAAAAATGGATGGATGATATAAATGGAAGAAAAAATGGATGGATGATATAAATGGAAGAAAAAATGGATGGATGATATTAAAAGAATATGCCAAGGGTATAAGCGTAATAAACCAAGAAAAGTTGGGGAAAAGACCAAAATGCCCTCACCTTGATTTTCCTATAAATAGGGAGGGTTTGCTTAAGAAATTTTCACACCTTCATTTCCTATACTTCCTCTCTCTCTCTAAATTTCTTAAGTTCTCTTAGTGTGCTAGGCTATTGTGAGTATTTGTGAGAATACTAGTATTGTCCAAAGTTAGTAAACTTCATAGAAAGTAACATCCAGTTAACGAAGGTAGGGAATATCATTTCTTTCATACTCATATATAATATCATTTGCTTTCATGTTCGTAAGTGATATTATACTTATAAAGGTTGTTATTCATTCTGTATTAATTTGTGGGGATAACCTTTCTGTGCGGTATGACGCATGTCTGGTGAATATCCTTTTGTATTCATTTCTTATTATTCTGTGGGAATAACCTGTATGTACGAGTGTCGTACCTGGTGAATACCCTTCTGTATTCATTCCTTATTACTCTGTGGGAATAACTTGTATGTACGAGTGTCATACCTGGTGAATAACCCTTTGTATTCATTACTTATTAATCTGTTATGGAAATAATCTGTCTATGCGAATTATCGCATGACGGATGAAAATCCATTTGCAATTTCATATATTCTGTTATACTCGTATAACGTATCATTTCTTTTGTACTCTTTAAAGGATATCTTTTTCTTTCACATTTCTCCATTTATGATAAGAAATCTTTGTTTGTTTCCAAAACCTTATTTTTAAATGGTGAAAATCCCTGAAAATTTGTAGAATATCCTTAATAGTTTGTGCTTCATCTAATATCTTTTCACTTGAATCTTTCTATTTCATTTTATACGTTATGAAATAATTTCTTGAATATCATTCTTGAATTTGACTCCACAATTTGGTCATCGTGTTGGCAATTTGGTCAATCTTTGATACTGATTAAATTATAGAGCTTTTCTGATCCTTAATCTCACTGTATCATTGTCATCATCCTCATCCTCATACTTAAATTGTGGTATTAGTTCTCTTTGTCCCGTAGTGCAAAGATGAACTGGCGTGATATGATTTTGACCAAACTGTGTATTGGTATAATCATGACTTTTGGTGTTACAAACAAAGGCGTATGGTGAAAGTTCTCTTTGGCCTGTAGTGCAAAGATGAACTGGCGTTTGGCGTGATCATGACTGGTGATGTTACAAATAAATATCTTTGGCACGTAGTGCAAAGAGAGGCTGTTGAAATTGTTGATTGGTGTTACAAATAAATATCTTTGGCACGTAGTGCAAAGAGAGGCTGTTGAACATGAATTATTGATTGGTGTTACATGGACATAATATTGGTGGTGATCCTTTAACTTATAGACGATGGTAGATATTATAATCTACTTGACTCTTCTAATTGATTGTTCGTTCCGCTGCAGTTGTTGTTATTGAACAATTATAATAGCTTTAAATGTCTGATTTAATTCTGTTGAAGACTAAAGATAATTTTATTCTTCATTATCTTAGTCATGATATTTCTTACTGGGCTATTTGTGCTCACCCTTTTCCTTTTTGTTCCATTGTTCTCCTCAGGAAAAGAGAGTGTAGCGGGGACTAGCCGAGGAATGGAGTGATGGTCCGAGATAATAGAAGTGTCTCAATACCTTACTATTAGTGTGACAATAAGTGTATTGAGAATTTAAGATGTATTTGTATTGTGTTGTCATATTTTGCACGACACTTATTAGTTGTAAATGGGAAAATTCGTATTTGTATTTGTATTTTGTGGAATGTTATTGGCGACTCAAAATGGGTTGTGTGGACCTATTTTGGGGGCGTCACAGTGGTTCTCTAAGATAGATCTACGAATGGGTTATCATCAACTAAAGGTACGAGAGGAAGACATTCCGAAGATAGCGTTTCGAACCCGATATGGACACTACGAATTTTTAGTGATGTCGTTCAGTTTGACCAACGCTCCAACAACATTTATGGACTTGATGAACCGAGTTTTCAAGCCATACTTGGATAAGTTTGTGGTAGTTTTCATTGATGACATCCTAATCTACTCAAAGACCAAAGAAGAGCACGCCGAACATTTGAAGATGGTGTTGGAAGCACTAAGGAAGGAGAAGATGTACGAAAAATTTTCTAAGTGGGAACAACCAAGGACGCCGACAGAAGTAAGAAGTTTTTTGGGGTTAGCTGGGCACTATCGGAGATTTATCCAAGATTTCTCTAAGATAGCAACCCCGTTAACCAATTTAACAAGGAAGATGATGAAATTCGTGTGGACGGATAAATGCGAAGAAAGTTTTCAAGAACTGAAGAAGAGGTTAAGCGAGGCACCGATATTATCCTTACCAGATGATACGGGAGGATTTGTGGTGTATAGTGATGCGTCGCATAAAGGACTCGGTTGTGTCCTTATGTAACACGGTAAAGTCATTGCATATGCGTCATGACAATTGAAGGATTATGAAAAACGATACCCTACCCATGACTTGGAGCTAGCGGCAGTAGTTTTTGCGTTGAAAATTTGGAGGCACTACTTGTACGGAGAAAAATGTGAGATATATACGGACCACAAAAGTCTGAAATATATTTTCACACATAAGGAGTTAAATATGAGACAAAGGAGGTGGTTGGAATTAATCAAGGATTACGACTACGAAATTCTTTATCACCCAGGAAAAGCCAACGTAGTAGCTGACGCGCTGAGCAGGAAAGGAAGGGAGAAACTGTTCACATTGACAACTCAAGAGGAGTTAATAAGAGACATGAAAAAATTGGAAATAGAAGTTAGGGAACCTCGAGGGCCCAGTGAAAAGTTGTTGGTAATGGAAGCTCGCCCAATATTATTGGATCGAATCAAAGAAGCACAAGAAACGGATGAGGAGTGTGATAAGATAAAGAAGCGGATAACAGGAAGTGAGGAAGAAAAATTTTGAATGGATAAGGATGGTATTTTGAGATTCAAAAATCGAGTGTGGGTGCCAGCTATTGCTGAACTAAGGGAGGAAATTTTGTGCGAGGCACATAGCACGATATATTCTGTTCATCCTGGAGGAACGAAGATGTACCGGGATCTACGACAACATTTTGGATGGCCCAATCTGAAGCGAGAGGTTGCAGAGTACGTCAGTAGATGTCTTACTTGCCAACGAGTCAAGGCAGAATATCAGAGACCGAGTGGTCTACTTCAACCGCTGGAAATACCAGAGTGGAAATGGGAGCACATTACGATGGACTTCGTGGTGGGACTTCCAGTCACACAGAAAGGTTTTGATGCCATTTGGGTTATCGTGGATCGACTAACGAAGACGGCTCATTTTCTACCGATCAAGATTCGTTTTAACCTGAATTAATTAGCAAATTTATACGTAAAGGAAATAGTTTCGCGACATGGAGTGTCGGTGTCCATCGTTTTCGATCAAGACCCGCGCTTCACATCAAATTTCTGGAAAAGCTTACAAGAAAGAATGGGGACACAATTGAGATTAAGTACCGCTTACCATCCTCAGACAGACGGACAGAGTGAAAGAACCATACAGACACTAGAAGATATGCTTCGAGCTTGCGTAATGGATTTTAAGGGAAACTGGGATGACCATTTACCCTTAGTAGAATTCGCTTACAATAATAGTCATCACGCGAGTATCGGTATGCCACCGTACGAAGCTCTCTACGGGAGGAAGTGCAGAACACCGTTGTGTTGGGATGAAGTCGGAGAACGACGACTTTTGGAGCCAAAAATAGTTCAACAGACGGCCGATGTGGTGACAACAATAAGAGCCAGATTAGTAGCCGCTCAAGATCGTCAGAAGAAATATGCAGATTTGCATCGTCAGGACCGAGACTTTGAAGTCGGTAGTTTCGTATTCTTAAAAGTATCTCCCTGGAAAGGAAAGATCATATTTCGCAAGAAAGGAAAATTGAGTTCGAGGTTCATAGGGCCATTCGAAATTTTGAAGCGGGTGGACGAAGTGGCGTATATGGTAGCTTTACCGCCTGAGCTGGAACACATCCATAATGTGTTTCACATCTTCGTGTTATGTCCGTACAAACCCGACTATAAGCACGTGATTTCCTATGAGCCTATTCAAGTAGAGAAGAATTTGACTTATGAGAAAATTCCTGTCCAAATACTAGATAGGAAAGAGCAGACCTTGAGAAACAAGAGTATATCTTCTTTTAAGGTAGTTTGGCGAAACCACGACGCCGAGGAGGCTACGTGGGAGTTAGAGAGTAAGATGAGGAGGGATTATCCCCATTTGTTTGTGTAACCTTGTATCAATTTCGAGGACGGAATTTTTATAAGGGAGGGAGGATGTAATACCCGAGAATTTTGAATAATATTATTATTGACTTTTCTATTTAAGTTGAATATTTATTCGAATATGAGCATATATGATATGTCACCGTAATAGTGATGCAATAAAATGATTTCTTGTTATTTAATAAAGGAGTGATTTAATAAGAAAAGGAATTATTAATGTTATCTTAATTAATTATTGTGTGGCTAATAATCTCCTTTCATTTAATTAAATATTATGTGACATATATTTTTTTGTGTGACATTAGCATGTGTGAGTATTCATATAATTCATTAAATAAGGTGGGATATGTGTGACATTTAAATTGCATGAATATTCTATGTAACACCTTGATGTGTGATGTGCATTTAAATTATATAAGGTAATTAATATTTGCTACATGATAATTATTTCCATACTTAAATGTTATTACAATAAATGTATTATGAAATAATAATGTATATTGAATATTTGGGTGTTGGCGATTAATTAGATTTCGCTATAATTAATGTACATGGATTATATGATATGTGTATATGTGAATATTGATACAATATGGTAGCATTTAATTTTAATACACCTTATGACTAAATTTCATTATTAAACCGAAGTGTACTAGTGGTCTCTATTGCAAAGTCTGAGTTCTTTGTCCCAAAAAGAGTGTCACCTTCTTGCCCAAATGCTCATTCACGTGAAACACCAAAAGGCTACAAGCTTAGCCCTTCTCCCTTCTCCTCAAATTCAGCCATACAGACCTCAGATTCATGATGAAAGGGGGAGTGGTTCAAATAGTAAGCTACCAACTTCTCATTAACCTTCATCTTCTTCATTCTTCCATTGGTTTGAATCAATGGGCAAAATCTGAAAATGGACAAAGGAAACTCTATAAATTGAGACCTCCTCTTCTTCATTTTGGTTACTAGAAATCTGAATTGTTCAAGTAGAGAGTGAGTGTGACACCCCCAAATCCAGGTACTTAATTCCCACTGATTTGGTGTTCACTAAAACATACATTCAAAACTAACTACCCAATAAAATAACAATTAAATAAACTTAAATAAATATCTTCCCAAAATGGGTTACATCACCAAACTATTAAATATTCAAATCCCAGATTATCTTAACCTTAATACATCAAATGCGGAATAATACATGATTTAAATAAGTCTTGATACAATCGATCATCAAATAAATAACAGGTCTTTAGCTATTTATGCATCTTGCCCTTGCCTTTGCTCGTGGACGGTTCGTCCGGCTTCTCAGCCTTAGCTGCAATGATTAGTGCAAGAGTGAGCAAACAATTGCTCACAAGTACAATAATAATATCTAAATGAAATGATTTCAACTGAGGAGTAATAGTTTTCTGATTTTCAACCAATAAATGATTAAAGTTTAAAAGCTCGTTAGAAAGCTTGATTCCAAAAATATAGAATTCAAGATTTAGAAATTATATCTGAGGGTCACAAGACCTCGAACTATGTCCTAGGTTGACAAGTATTTCTACTGTAACCTTTAACAGTCATATAGACTATGGACCAACATCTCGTACTCAGGGGGATCAACCCTTTGTACAATGTATTGTGCACAAACATTTTAACGTTGTCGCGTAAGTAATCCCCTATATTAGGGTTGTTCATCTCAGTTTATCGTCTGAATTCATACCAAAAAGGAAATTGGCTTGGAACAAGTATAGAAAACATTCTAAGTCTTTGAAATGCTCATCAACTAAGGACTAGCTGAATCAATAAGGGTTTGCTAGTCTAATTCAATAGAGTTTGTTCAATAGAAACTATACTCGAAGTTTGAATAATAACAATGATTGGAATAAAGCTTGAGTATATAATCATGATAATAACCTTGCTTGAATATCAATAAGCTAAGGTCAATATGCTTGCTCAATATAAATAAACTTGTCTTGAATAAATTAACAAGTTAAAAGAGAACAACAACTTGCTATAAATAATTCTCAAGCTTAAGGAAGGAAAACTTGCTCAACATAAAGTAATAAGTTGAGATAAGGAACTTGCCTCAAGCGTTGATTACAAATTAAATATCTCACGATCCTTAAACAACCTATACATTTAATTATAAAATGGTAACATAATTAGTTACAAAATAATATACACTTTAAGCTTGCTTTTATCCTTTTATTATAACATTTCACTTAGCATATCATAGTCAACAAGTGCTAGTTTAACAACCATCTTGGAAATTCTTTAGTCACTTAACACATTAATATAAGTTTAATTATGCATACAATGATACATCATAGCTACCAAGAAAAGAAAACATAATAATAATAATTTTTTTTATACAACAGTGATTCTCGCCGGGGCGAGAATTTACTGAACAAAACGCTCGCCGGGGCGAGACCTCGCCGGGGCGGGACCTCGCCGGGGCGGGGATTTACAGAACATAATTCTCGCCGGGGCGAGACTTCGCCGGGGCGAAGATTTCTTCACATTTTCTCGCCGGGGCGAGATACTCGACAGTCATCTTCCCAATCTCGCGAACCAGTGAAAACTTAGGCCAAATTTGGCCAAATTTTCCGAATTCTACCATCCAGAATACAAATTAAACATACCCAGACATCATATATGATATAAAACATTTACCTAACATGTTCTGTAAACATTTTAATCATTCAATCACATAAACAACTAGTTTAAAACCAAAAATTCACTGTTAAAACCAAATATTCAAGTTTTAACCATTCTCATGAAATTAAACTCTGTAAATTCATTTTTCAACCAATTAAAACCATTCTTCTTGCATTATTCATGTTTTTCATCACATAATCATAAACAATTATTAATTCATCGATTAATAACCAAATTGAATCATCAATTTTCATTCAAATATGCTATACATGAAATAAAGCTCTGTTAAACTAAGAACTTAATTCTAAAGCATGTTTTCATGAATTAATTCTTCAAACTAGTTTATAATCCCACATAATCTCTAATACATGCTTACTAACAATTATAACCAAGTAATTCATGTATTTAGCATATAAATTCATATACAGTAAAATAAAAATCACATACAGAGAAGTAAAATAATAAAAATATAATTAAAACAAAACTAATAAGAATTATACCTTCAAGCTATGTATATAATTCCTTACTAGCACTTCCCTTTCTTCTCTTTCTCAATTCACAAACCTCTCAACTCTCAATTTTCTCTCTAACTCTCTCTTCTTCTCTGTATATTCTCTTTTCTCTTTGAACTCTGTTCTTTCTTTTCTTTCTTTTCTTTTCTTACAACCGACGCACTTTAAAAATAAAACTGATAAAAATAAAAACTGATAATTAATATAATAACGTATAATCTAAATTTAATCCATCAGTTTAAAATTTCAAAAGCCATAAGGCTATGTTTGGCAATTACAAATAAAATAATCTATTATTCTAACTAAAGGTCTTAAGGCCTTGTTTGGTAAAACACAAATAAAATAACCCATTATTTCCAAACAAAGATCATAGGGCCTTGTTTGGTAAAACTAAATTAAATATTTTCTCATTTATTTTAATAAACCAATATAACATATTGTTTAAAATGTCACACTTCTAATTTAATTGAACTTATTATTAAATAAATTCAATTAAACCTTACCAACTCAAATAATAATTTCATTTAACAAATAACAAAAATACCAAATAAATTCTCTTATTCAAATAAATCATTTATTCAAATAAACCTTTTCATCATCTAATTTAATCATTAAATTAAATTAGAATAAACATAACAAATCACATTCAAATAATATTTAACATTATTAAACTCAACATATACCCACTTCACCAAAACTTAATAAATTATTTATTTAACTCAATAAATTAATAAAAATATTTATATAACTCAATAAATATTTTTATTCAATCATAAAAATTACATTTGTTACAGTGAGTGTGGTAAAGCTAAGGAGTAATCAGAAATTGAGGTGTGAGGTTTAGCAAGTTCAAACTTCAAGAGGTAAAACTCCTTTAATTTGTGTTCTTGAGTTATATATATAAATTTCTAGAATTTTTCCATGAATCTCTTGTTAGTTGGTTAGTAGTTGATGTATATAAGTTGTCAAGTTCATATACATGTTACTAAAGTGTTAATCATGTTTTATGCTATCAAACTTGAGGTTTATGAATTCTCAGAAAATAACATGTATACATGCTTATAATGTACCAAAAATGGTTGAGCTAAGTTGTGGTAATATGTAAGTGGATGATATACATTGTTAGTATAGTCAAATACGAAAACAACGAAAGTTAAACGAGCCATATTGGTTTAGAAACGAGTTCGTAGAATGATCAATCGCTAAGTATGCGAAAATATGGAGAAATAGCATGAATGTTGAATTTGATTCTTGAACTTAGTTAATTACTTGTTTTAAGTTGTTAAAATCATGCTAGGTATGATTAATATCATGGTTATAAACTTTATGTGAGATGGGTATACACAGATTATGGTTTGAATTAGTTTTGGTGTTGGAAAATTTCGCCATACAGGGAGTTTCCTGGTTCTGCCGAGGAGCAGCGTGGCCGCGCTTCTCCCCAGGCAAAACCAGGCACTGTCGCGCCGTGCCCAAGAATGAAATTCCAACTTTTGATTCTTCTGATGTCATGAGCATGTTAGTTTAGCTTAAATAAGCCTAGGTGTGTATCTGATATGTGGTCTAGTATGATCTTGCATGAAATGTGTCAGGTTTACGAGATTTTGAAATAATACTTAGAATTTGAAAACTAAACCTTATGAAAGTAATGCCTTTTTGACTCTGATCCTTTGAGCATATGTAACTAGCTTAGACATGTATGAAAACAAGTCCAATGTATTACCTAGGGTTACCTTGCATGATATGAGTTGTATTAGCTCGGTTCTAATGACGTTTTAAAAGAGTATTTGAAGTGTTAAAAGTAAAACTTAGCGAACCTTGTATCTTTGATGTTCTGAGCTTACAAACATGTATATATGATCTAATTATATGTGTGAATGCATACAGAGAGTCACGTAGAGATATTAAGCAAGTTTAGTTAGTCTAATGTGAAATTTTTAAGAAAAACTTAAGACGTGAGGACTATTGTTGTCAAACGTTGTGTTAATTTCGTTCCAACCTTGCAAGCATGAATAATAGGATTCATTATGCCTCTAGAACATGTTGACATGAGCACCATCTAGCTAAACATGGATTTTACCTATGTACGCATGTTCAAGAAAGTGACATTCCAATTGTAAACTATATGATTAATGTGTACATGTGTTATATATGCACGAACATGCTTATTAAGTATGGTTTAGTCTCATTATGCGGTGTCATGACTATAATAGTTGATCCTTTGCGAGATTGATTTGATTGGTTTAAAATATAAAAGTTTCTAACATAACACCTTATAACTTTGGATTGAATTTGGCATGAGCATGTTAGGTTTTGAACTCAGACTAATAACCTTATGAGCATGTGTATTTGAGTTATATCAGTAGCCTGAATGTTGGATAATAGACTTGGATTTCCACCTGAATAAAATTGCATTTTTGGTCTGCCTAGAGGGTGGCGCGGTCGCGCCACTCCTAAGGCAAAAACCAGCGCGGCCGCGCCGGTCGCCAGAATTGCCCAGTTGTTTTAATTTGTAATCGAGTCTTGCAGCATATATGTATGAATGTTTTAAGTTGTATTGCATGATTGAACTGATATACCATGTGTTTGAGCTTATGTTGATACTTCGAGTCGAGGTATTCTAGGTTTGCTAACTCATTTAGCTAAGATGAGAAATTACGAATATGGACTTAGTAATCATGATTCCACCTACGTGACTGTGTGTTAAAAACTATGTGGTGCGTAACCAATTATAAGAATGTTATACTAACTAAGGAACCGACTTATTAATGATTAGGTCGTTTCAACGCAATTTAAATTAAAGCTAGATTTCTTGTAGCTGAGCAAACAGGCAAGTTTCCCTTAACCCTACTCAATTTACATTCGAGCATGATGTGGTATATTGTGCAAGTATTCGAACCCTTTCTCTTTATTGAGCAAACATGTAAACTTGTATATTCATGTATCATACAAGTATGTGCCAATGACTCTTATGCTTTATAAACTGTCATTCATATTCTAAGGATTGGTTTAAGATTTATATCCCTTAAACCTCATTGCGAGTATTTGTATTCATTATGTCATTGAATATGATTATAAAAGCTGTCTAAACCATTGTTTTGGTTAGACTATTATTCATGTGTTAGAAAGCTATTCCAAACCAATTGTCTTGGTGCGGACTCTTATCCACTGAGATGAACAACCCTCATAAAAAGGGGAAATTATATATTATCGGGGAACCGACGTGCGCACTTATAAGCATGTGACAGTTATGCATAATCTGGGGTACTATAGGCTGATCACTTGTGTACTTGTTTTTTTTGGATTTTTAGTATAAAAACTTTTAATTCTAGCAGGAGTTCTTAGTCCTTTAGTGACTACTCAGTGTTCATATTCTTGGACTTGAAATGATTAGATGCAAGAATCCTATTGATATTCTTCAGTCCATAGCGACTCTTATGTATAACAATTGACTTTCCTTATTATCCTTGAATTATCCTTTACTGTCATACTCTTGAAATTTGAACTTTATATTGTTCACCCTCATTGTATATACTTGCTGGGCAAATTTGTTGCTCATTTTTGCTTTCTTTAAACCTTTCAGTTAAGGCAGAGCGAGGTGAACCTTCAGGCAAGGATAAGGGAAAGGGCAAAACTACGGAGTAGCTTTGTTCTTCCTTAGGAAGGAAATTATTTACTATGTTGTTTTAAGTTTTCTAGATTTGGTTATGTAATAAGCTTAGGCATGGATTATGTATTAGTACTATGTTTTAGTTTAAACTAAGACTTTTGGATAGTATTGTGGTATCGATTGCGAGACCTTGGGACGAGAATAATTATATTAAATCAATGTAATTTATTCTATTTTTTTCCGCTGCATTAGTTTTATGTCATTATTGTGTTAGAACGTGACGAGTCAAATTCGAGACAGTGGTGTCAGAATTTGGGGGCGTTACAGGTGAAGTTCTATAAAAGTTAAACTCCTCTGTTCATGATATGTATCCTTTATTATACTCTTAACTTGCTGAGCAAACTTGTTGCTCACCCTTGCTTAAATAAAACATTTCAGCTAAAGCTAAGGTGGCAGAGGGTTCTAATAAGGACAAAGGAAAAGCGAAGGCGACCGAGTAGTATCAAGTTGTTTAATGATTATTATATTATAATTTTGTTTAAGTCTTTTGTATTAATAGACATGTAATGTTAAGGTTAGTTAACCTGGGATGACGATGATATAATTATGTTTTAATGTATGTTTTTATTAAGGTAATGTAACGAATGATATAATTCATGCATGAATGGGTAGTTAGATGAGATGTGTATGTTGTACCGTGAGCACCGAATCTAAGGTTCAAGGGACCCGGATTTGGGGGAGTCATAGGGGATGTCCAGCTTATGTGAAAAAGTTTCAGAATGATAAGCTTAGGATAAAATCTGATAAGTGCAAATTTGTGGGATATCCTAAAGAAAGTTTAGGATACTATTTCTATAATCTTACTGAACAAAAGGTGTTTGTTGCAAAACACGTTACCTTCTTGGAAAAGAAGTTTATTCTTGAAGGGCTAATGGGAAGAAAATAAATCTTGAAGAACTTCAAGAACCACAAACCACTACAGGTCAAGTGGATGAACCTGTCTAAGTAGAGATACCTTCTGTACCACAACCAAGTCGTAAATCTGGAAGAGTACCGAAGATACCTGAAAGGTATGGATTCATCATAGATGATGATGATGAGGTACACATCATAGAGGATGATGATCTTGTTAGGTTTGTAAATAACCCAAACATGCAATCAAATCACACAAGCATGCAATCAAATTACACAAATATAGTGGAAGCGCGATAAAATCAGATTTTAAAATTTTACAAACCATAACTAGGATTGATCTTTATGCGCAATTATCAATTAACAAAGGAAGATAGAGAATTATACCCTTGTAGAACAAAGCTTCCTTAGGTACAAGTTCAACTCCAATTCCTTCGCGTTCTCCTTGAATTTGTAACGACCGGAAATTCTGAAATTACCTTGTAATTCAAATTTTGAATATTAATGAATATATTATATTTTATTAATATTATTTTTGTGTTGCATGTTTAAAGGTTGTGTGACAACCTAGATTATGTGAATGCATGAAATTTTACGTGTTATAGTTTTGTTTAAGTGAATAATTGATTTCTCGTAGCGTCGCTAAATCACTATTCATGGGGCACGTTTCCCAAGGCACTATGCACGCCATAATATTTTTGTGTCTTTTTCAATGTTGAATAATTTCATAAATACGTGTATGCGTACGAATAATTTTTTCAAGTGTCAAAAATTTTGTTTGAGCTGATACGTGATTTTATCTGTATCCGAAATGTATTATATGGATGTTCCGAATATTTGGACAAATCTTATAATAATTATTTTTATGCATCCCAATATTTTATGGGAGTGCCCATTTTAATTTTGGGTAGAGTTATTTACCAATTTTGGTACAAAAGTGGGAGTTTTTGGATATAATTTTGGTGTATTTGGGTATTTATTTTGGCTTGTTACTCCAAGTGGGAACCAACTCCCTATTTTAGACCAATTAGAATTGAGAGATGAGGGAGTTACCGGCAAGCTCATTGAGCCACTAACCCATTCTCCCTAAATCACTCCCTCCACTTCTCCTAACTCATTCCTTCTCTCCCATTCCATCCGTTCCATCCCTCACTCTCCCCATTCAAGTTCAGCCATTGCTCTTCCTTCTTGCTTCTAGTAGAAAAATTTGCAAAATATAGAGAGAGATATAGAGAGAGAGAGGTTATTGTAGAGAGAGAAAGAAGAAGGAAGAAGAATAAGTTCAGGAGGAAGAAGAAGAGCACGGGTGAATAAGAAGGAGAAGAAGAAGAGCTTCTAGCAGCTCTAGCAAACCCTAGCAAGCCTCTCTACCCTCTATAACGGATTTGCAGAGGTAAACTTTCATCCAAAACTCATTTCCATGGATTTTGATAAAGATTTTCCATGTTTTGTATTTTTAGAGCTCTTGAGCTCGTGGATGGTTTTTAGAACGATTTCTAGTTGTTTTTGTTTGTTGTGATTATTTGTAAATGTTGTTAAGAGACTATAGAAGCCATTAATAACATTAAAGTGGAACAAAAACGAAGAATAATCCGTACCAATGCTTAAAGGATGGAGAACATGATGAACAATGGACATTTTTGGACAAACATGAACGTTCGAACCATTTTAGAGGACTATAAAGCTATGATTTTGTGTTTGTATAATTTGTTTATTCTTATGATGTTGTACTTCCATGGGTTATAAAGTTAACCTAACTGTAATCAAGTTAAAAGGTGTAAAAATGAAGATTTGGTGTTGATTTTGGTGAAGAATACCAAGAACACGAAAATAGAGTATAAACTTAATACTTTGGCCTAAGATTTGGCCATGTTAATATTTATGGGTAGCTCTAAAGTTTTGATATGTTGTATCCCTATGAATTAGGAGTCCATAGAATCCAAAATGAACCAATTTGAACGTGTATGGAAGAAGTTATGAAGATCGGAGTCAGGAAGGGTCAAAAATCGTGAACTGCAGAATTCGAACCAGTAGCTAAGCGCAGCAGCACAGCTGCGCATGGCCAGAGGCACAGCTGCGCATGGCCTATGCGCAGTGGCGCAAAGTATACAGGACATGCAGATTTTGGACTGCTCGGACACCCCTTAGTAAAATGCCCATAACTTTTGCATACGAACTCCAAATTAGATGATTCAAGACGATTCGGAAAGAGAATGAGTAGACCTACAACTTTCGTTCTTTAAGTTTTTCCATTTGAGGTCTGTAGCATGGCCTAAATTGGCCAATTACAGGACTGGTGCGTAATTGGGGTCAATCGGAGGGCGTCGGGCATGCGCATTTGCACGCGTAATGCCCCCGACCATGTAAAGTGATGTTCTAACTTCCATAACATGATTATTATGATTTATAATGATACTTAGCATTAACCAATGCGTATTAGATAAATTGAATGGGCACGCTAGGCGTACACAATTGCGTGTTGCTTAGGCGATCAAATAGGCAAGTGTAGGGTATAGACGTACTAGCGTTGTAACGCCGTAACTAGTGGGCATAACCTTATTTAATATTTTGTTTCTTATTTGGATGGGACATTATAGAGTTGTATAAATAAATATTTGGTATCCCATATGTGACTAATTGTTATGTGAATATGTACCTAATTGTGTAGGATACTAAGGAGCGTGTGTTGTAATATTGTAGCAGCGCTTTAGGCAAGTTTCCTTAACCTTACTCGATTTATATTTGAGCAAGTATTATATATTGTTGCAAGTTTCCTAACTCAACTCGAGTTATCATATTTCAATTATGATTAGTGGTTTAATTATTGTGAATTACTCCACATCAAGGATAATTATTGATATTTGCACATTGTGCATTTGAATTCGAAATCTGTTGTTGGACTGTGAAACATAAGTTCTTCATTCATGAACTGTTTAATGGAATAGTCTACGCCACTTATTTTGGCTAGACACGTACAAGTTATTATTTTAAAAGCTATCCAAACCGATTGTTGGTGCGGATTCTTAGACTGAGAGAGCAACCCTTATGTAGGGAATTTTAATGTGTTGGTTATTCGATGCAGTTAGAGCTAAATGTTATGCATATACATAAGGTACGAGAGGCTGATCCCCTCGAGTACTACTGACGGGCCACGCGTTTAAAAGGGTTAATTGAATGACTGATCCTTTGGCCAAATAGTTCATGGTATATTGGACCACTCAGCAGTAAATAATCAATATTCATCATTTCTTTTGAACTTTGATTATAGTGTCAGCTATTTCTTCAATGTCTTAAATTGTTGAACTATGCGATTATTGTTTTCATTCATTCATGATATATCCTCTTTGTTCATTTTAAAACTTGCTGAGCAAAGTAGTTGCTCACCCTTGCTATATCATGAACCTATTGCAGTTAAGCCGGGGAGTTTCAAAGCGGACAAAGGTAAAGGAAAGCTTAAGGAATAGTCATATGTACTATCCCGCTTTGTAATCGTAGAATCTTTTTGTATTACTATTGTATTCTGCGATGTATTCGTTTAAGGTTATAGACCTTGGGACCGTAGTAAACCTTTTGTAATGAACAACATATGTTTATTTATTCCGCATTAATTGATTTATGTTGTTTAGAGGTGTATGTGTGACAACCCGGATTTTCGACAATAATTATAATACGAATTTAATATAGAATAATTCTTATTATGATTCGAGTTTGAATATATATGTGTTATATATATCTATGTGATTTTTGGTGAGCTTAATATGTATATATATAAATGTGAAATATATACATAGATTCGGAATGAATGAGTTAATAGTTAATTATTGTAACGATCGCGAGTCATGGGTAGCTTGATAATTCGAGCTTATGAATATTATTGAATAAAATAGACTTTTATTGATAATATTATGTGGTAAGTGTTTAAAGGTTATATTATAACCTAGATTATGTGTAGACGATGATTAGTAAGTATGAAAGTTTTCGTATTAGCTAATTTGACGGATTCGAGAAATATCGCTAGAGTACTATTTATTAGATTAAATAAATAGTTGAAGGATAATATTATTGGACGAGTTATTTATTGTAAAGACGCTAACCCAAAATATGGGTGAGATATATGTACGTTGATGTATATGATTATGGGGAGTTAATCGGGAAGAGTAGTGATCGCGAATCGTGAATACCCTTGTAATTCGGGTTTATTAATATTATTAATGGATTAAATATTATTTTTATGCGACGTGTTTTAAGGTTATTTTATAACCTGGATGAGGTCAATGTATGAATTTTTATGCGTTGTTGAACCGTAGGAGTGAATAATTGATTTTTGCAAAAGATCGCAAAATCACTATTCACCTGGCACGTTTCCCGATGCACTATTCACGCCATTATATTTTTCGTGTCTTTTTCGACTTTAATAAATTTCATAAATACGTGTATGCGTACGAATAATTTTTTCAAGTGGCGGAAATTTTATTTGAGCTGATACGTGATTTTATCCGTATCTGAAATGTATTAAATGGGTGTTCCGAATATTTGGACAAATCCCATAATAATTATTTTTACCCATCCCAATATTTATGGTAATACCCATTTTAATTTTGGGTAGAGTTATTTACCAGTTTCGGTACAAAAGTGGGAGTTTTCGGATATAAATTTGGTATTTTCTGGTATTTGATTTGGCTTATTGCTCCAAGTGGGAACCACAAAACCATTTTCCACCAATCAAATTGCTAGGAATGAGAGAGTGGGGAGAGCACTTGCCGGCAAAGCCTTTGAAATATTGGCCACCTTGAGCCTTACACCCATTTCTCCCACTTCTCCCTAAATTCCTCCACTTCTCCCAAATAATTCATTTCCTCCCATTCCCTTCCTTGGCTAAGTTCAGCAAATATATAGAGAGAGAGAGAGAGATGGAAAATCTGCAGCCAAGATGAAGAAGAAAGAAGGAGAAGGTCGCCGGAAAAGTCGCCGGAAAAAGGAAGAAAGAAGAAGAAGAGAGCGCGGGTGGAAGAGAAGAAGAAGAGGAAGAGCTTCAAGCAACTCTAATAAACCCCAGCTAGCTTCTCTATCATCTATAAGAGATTTACAGAGGTAACATCTTATTAAATCCATTCCATTCGATTTCTTGTTAAGTTTTTCAAGTTTTCTTAGTTTTGAGCTTCTAAGCTTGTGGGTCGGATTTGTGTCGATTCTTGTTGGTTTTGCTTGTGTTGGATGGTTGTAAATGTTGTTAAGAGGTTATATAAGCCATTAATAACATCAAAGTGGAACAAAAACGCAATAAATCCGTACCTATGCTTAAGGAGGATGAAGAACATGAAGAACAATGAACTTTGGACATGAACTTAGACATTTGGACGATTTAGAGGACTTTGTAGCTATGATTTCGTGTTGGTTTAATTTATTTGTTGTTATGATATTGTAGTTCCATGGGTTATGAGTTTAACCCAGTTGGAATGGAGTAAAAAGGGATTAAAACAAAGATTTGGTGATGATTTTTGTAAAGAACACCAAGAACACGAAGAACACGAAAATATAGCATGAGTTGATACTTTGGCCTAAGATTTGGCCGTGTTAATGTTAATGGATAGCTCTAAATTTTTGATATGTTGTAGCTCTATGTCTTAGGAGTCCATAGAGTCCGAAATGGACCAATTTGAAGGTGTATAGGAGGAGTTATGGTGGTTGGAAGCAAGGTAGGTCTAGAACACCAGAAAATAGAGCATCCGAGAAGCAAAACGAACTGGCCACGAGCTCAGCTACTGGTTATAGCGCCTCGGCGCTGGCCATAGGCCATTTTGAGCGCCCCGGCGCTGGCCACAGACACTAGGCAAAACTGCTTCGACGTCCTTTGGTAAAACGGGCGTAACTTTCTCATACGAACTCGGATTGAGGCGATTCAAGATGATTCGGAAAGAGAACGAGTAGATCTACAACTTTAGTTCTTTGAGTTTTTCAATTTGAGGTCTTTAGCATGACCTAAATTGGCCATTTTTAGGACTGATGAGTAATTGGGGGCAATCGAAGGGTGTCGGGCATGCGCGTAAGCACACATAATGCCCCTGTCCCTGTAAAATGATGTTCTAAGTTCTAAAACACGGTTATTATGACTTGGGCGTGCTAAGCGTACGCAATCGCGTGTGACTTGGGCGTTCGAATAGACAAGTGTGGCGTATGGACGTGCAAACGTCGTAACGCCGTAATAAGTGTGTATAACCTTGTTTAATATTTTGTTTCTAATAATAATAGAACATGATAGTGTGTTATAAACCAATGTATGAGCATGCTAAGCACATGCAAAGGAGGCGAATTAGGTGTGTGACGTGTAAACGTCGAAACGCCGCGTAAAGTGTTAAAGAACTTAAATAGTGTTTCGATTTAAACAAAACGAACATTATAAGATATGAAGTGGGTTTATAATATAAACCATTATATGAAGACTTTTAGTGGCTAATTGGTATTTTATTGTTAAATAAATTGTGTAGGATATTTGAAGGACGGGCCATCATAATTTGGCAAAAACGCTTAAAGACAAGTTCTTTCAGTAACTTGTTAACTTGTTTAAATGTATTGATGTACATGACTTGATTACTAAATCTTTCACTATTATGTGGATTATATGAGAGCATGATTAAAGTGTGCATAATGTGCAATTATGTGACTATATTGTTCTATGTGGAACTTGAATTATTGTAAATATACAATGTGAGATGCATGAAGTATGCTATGAGATACATGATGCATATATATGGATGAATTGCATAAGATTTATAATGCATGAGTAAGATGCATAGTATGAGAATCATGATGCATGGATAAAATGCAAACTTATGTGTTACATGAAGCATGAAATGTGAAAACTGTCAGTTCTTGCTGAGCCGTCGTGCTCATTCTTGCAAAATAAAACTTTTGCAGATTTTACGATGCAATGCAATTATCTTAACATCGTGATGATAAGGATTAGAGGCGCATGGATACAAGAAGGTTGCTAAATGTTCCTCTATTATAATTATTTAGCTATGATGACGGTATATGATGTACTGGAATTTGTCTATGTAAACCTTGAGTTAGAAATGAAGGTTATCCATTATAGTATTTATGATGTGATTATGTTAGTTACTTGTTATAGTAAACTAGAAGGATGACAATGATGTACAAAGGACATTTTTTTATATAACGAATGTATAGTTGTTGAATAACTTTGCGTATATTCAGGGATTGAATAAAGTCAGAATCTGAACCTTGCGTTCACATAGGAGATTTTGTAAATGATCATTGTATTTATTTAACTTTGGGTATAAGTGTTTTATTTAAGGTCTTCGTGCCTGGGATTAGATGAGGATATGCTGTTATATTATTGTAATTACATATTTTTAGTAAGCCTATGTTGTATGGGTAGTACCGTGACGTACCGGACCCGGGTTCAAGGTAAGACCCGAGTTTCGGGGGCGTTACAGTATGAATGTATTTTATCGTGAGCACCAGATTCGAGGTATTGGTACTTGAATTTGGGGGTGTCACAGGTTGGTATCAGAGCTTTAGGTTATAAACTTTAGGAATGCAAAACCTAGGTTATAACCTTAGTAATAAACTCGTATTGAGTACGTTAGGAGGTGAATCGAGGAGATTCATTTGGTGATCATGTCTGGAGGTGGATTGTGGAAATCCATCGAGCCGAGTTGTGCATGATAAAATATCATTTCATTCTATCATTGAATATATTTTATTGTGGCACTGACATCTTGCTGTCTATTTATTTTTGCTTGTGGCTGTAGGATGTCTGAGATGGGAGAGTACAGTCCTGCTAGAGAGGTAGAGTTCACAGACATTCATGTGGACGCAGGGCATTTAGTGGAAGTGCAACCAAGTGAGCCAGAGATGATGGACACTAGGGATGAGTCTGAGGCCGAGTTTGGATCTGAGGAGGAGCCAGTTACGAAAGAGTGCTGAAGTTGGTAAGCGATGAGGGGGAGGATGAGGACCCCGACGAAGATCTAGTGACGGAGGATGATGAGCCACCTGAGTATGAAGATGGCATGGGCACTACTGCTAGTGATATCATCGAAGAGCTGACAAATAGGAATGAGGAGCTCGAGAATCGAGTAGCTCACTTAGAGGAGCATAACCAGGATCACCAGGACTGAGAGGAGCAGTACAGGTCTTTAACGTATCAGACTTTGGGGGAAAAGGCTGAGCTAACCCAGAAGCTATAGGAAAAGGACTAAAGGATTACCGAGCTAGAGGTAGAGGTTCACGGTCGGCGTGGGGCTTCTGTTCAGCTTGGTGTGATGGTTTGTGACCTCTTAGAGAGGAATGTGGTGCTGGTAGGACAGATAGAACGGGTAGAGGATCAGCTGGAGACTACTCGTCTGGAGCGAGATAAGGCTATGGAGCAGTTGGCAGCCCTGACTACAGAGATTAATTCCCTCCATTTAGGCTTGACCATTTCAATTGGCAGGCTGAGGGACAGGGTGTGGAGGTACCCCAGGGATGAGGGGAGTACCAGGCGCGTGATTAGGCACCGAGTAGTTGACAGGCTGGCTCGACGAGAGGTCAGGATTGCAACTCGCCGCAGCAGGCGGTGATGTGTTATTTTTAGCATTATGTTTGCAGTAGGTCCCACTTTTGTTGTATTATGGGCTTACTTATGTTGTAAATCCCTCTGCTTGTAGCGTGCATGGGATAGTAGTTGAACCCCAATTTTGTTCCTGTTAGAGGGGTGGAAGGTTATTATTCCCCACTTTTGTTTATTAGGGGATAGTAATGGTTGGCAAGCCATGTCATTTAGTGTTTATAGAAGTATGCCACATGTTGAGTCTGGTTGTATTAAAACAGTGGTGTATGATTATAAATGCAGTTATTTTAGTTAAATCAAATGTATTTGATAAATGTTTTTGCTTTTAATTGTTGACTTAAATGACTTATTGCATGAGATCTAGATCTATAAGTAAAAGTCGATGGTTTTCTTTTATCAGATCATGGCGCCAAGAGGACGACCGTGTAACCAAAGGATTGAGGAATCGATTACTAGCACTCAGGGTCACCTAGACCCAATGAGGGCGTTTGCTGAGTTACTGGTAAAAGCAATGCGAAATAGACCCCCACCTGTTGGAGAACAGCCAGAGCGGCAGCCTGCGCAACATTTAGCTAGTTTCAAGGATTTTAAGCTAGTAGGACCTCCCGAGTTCAAGGGAACACTAGACCCGATTGAAGCCCAAACTTGGATTGAAGAAATAGAGAAAGTGTTCGATGTTGCAAGGGTAGCCGAAGAACAGAAGACAGGGTTCGCCACTTTTATGATGAAGGGTGAAGCGAACTGTTGGTGGAAGGCCAACAAAGGACGTGCTGGAGATGGTGTGATACCATGGGAACGTTTCAAGGAGCTATTCTTCGAGAACTATTTTCCGGAGAGTATGCAGCAAAACATGGAGGTGAAGTTTCTGGAGCTCAAGCAGGGGAGCATGTCAGTCGCAGAGTATGCGGCTAAATTTAACGAGTTAGCCCGATTTTCACCCCACCATGTAGACACTGAAGCCAGAAAGGCAAGGAGATTTGAATTATGCCTGAAACCGTGGGTGTACAGTAGGGTGGCAGTTCTAAGGATTGACACATTTTCTACGCTGTTGGAAAGGGCCATCATCGCCGAAGGAGGCAACGAGTCTCTAGCAAAGTTCAATTAAGACAAAAAGAAGGGTCACGAAGGAAACAAAAGAGGAAGCAGCGGGGGAAGTAACCCGAATAAAAGGAAATGGAGTGATAGCCAATCTTTCGGGGGCAACAAGTCCGGAGGAGAGGTTAAGAAGGGTAATAAGTGCAATAATTGTGGAAAGAATCACTCTAGAGAATGCATGAAAGGAAAAGGAGTTTGTTTCAACTGTGGGCAATAGGGGCACTTTGCTCCTCAATGCCCAAAGGGAAAGAAAGCAGGATGTTTCTCATGTGGAGCATCAGATCATCAAATCAAGGATTGCCCGAAATGGAAGGGGGATGCAACAAGTGGCAACAAGAACAACAACAATAACAATAACAACAACAACAAGAAGCTGAACTTTGGAGGGCCAGCTAGCCAAACCAACAGACGAACGACATGCACTTTCAACATGACCGTTCAGGATGTGGTGGAGTCGAAGGACGTGGTGTCAGGTATTATTTTGATCAACAATGTTAGTGCATACATATTATTTGATTCGAGTGCTACCTATTCTTTTGTTTCGGAAGATTTTGCTAAACGGTTAGATTTACCTTGTGAGAAATTAGAGAATCCAATGAATGTGGAAGTAGCTAATAAGGAAGTTATTCCTGTAGAACATATCCATAGAAATTGTTGTGCTGAGATAAATGGGCATAAAGTGAACGTAGATTTAATTCCGATACGACTAGGAGAATTTGATGTAATTCTTGGGATGGACTGGTTATCTAGTCACGGGGCTGTGATTGACCATCAGAAGAAATGTATACACCTGAAGACTCCAGATAAGTCGAAGGTCGTATTCTACGGTAGTAAATCACCTAGACAATCTTGTTGTCTAACGATGATGCAAGCAAGGAGATTGCTAAGAAAAGGTTGTATAGGTTATCTGGCTCACGTGGTTGATACCCGAAGAGTAGAGGGTGAGCTGGGTCAGATACCTGTAGTAAGGAAATTTCCAGATATTTTCCCAGATGAGTTACCGGGTTTACCGCCAGATAGAGAAGTGGAATTTGTGATCGACTTGGTACCGGGAACCGCACCGATCTCAAAGGCACCGTACAGATTGGCACCGGTAGAGATGAAAGAACTGATGGTTCAACTACAGGAGTTGCTAGATAAAGGGTATATTCGTCCGAGTGTATCTCCATGGGGAGCACCAGTGCTGTTTGTAAAGAAGAAAGACGGATCGCTAAGGTTTTGTATTGACTATCGGGAGTTGAACAAAGTCACGATTAAGGACAAGTATCCGCTGCCCATAATTGATGATTTATTCGATCAATTGAAAGGAGCGAAATACTTTTCAAAGATTGACTTGAGGACAGGATATCACCAATGGAAAGTGAGGCAAGAGGATATTCCAAAGACAACATTCAGAACTCGATATGGACACTTTGAGTTTTTGGTGATGTCATTTGGGCTGACCAACGCGCCAGCAGCATTTATGGACATGATGAACAGAGTGTTCAAACAATATCTAGATAAATTTACTGTCGTTTTCATAGATGACATTTTAGTCCACTCAAAGACGGAGGAGGAACATGTCAAACATTTGAGGATAGCCCTGGAGACGTTGAGAAGGGAGAAGTTATTTGCAAAGTTTTCCAAGTGTGAATTTTGGCTACAAAGGGTGTAGTTGACAAGGTTGGTGTATCAGTGGATCCTGCAGAGGTAGAAGCAATAATAAACTGGGAGCAGCCACGGACACCGACAGAAGTTCGAAGTTTCTCGGGACTAGCAGGTTACTATCAGAGATTTATTCAGAATTTTTCAAAAATAGCGACACCGTTAAAAAATTTGACAAGGAAGGCTATGAAGTTTGTATGGACGAACAAGTGCGAAGAGAGTTTCTTGGAGTTGAAGAAGAAACTTAGTGAAGCACTTATGTTATCCCTACCAGATAATACAGGGAGATTTGTGTTGTACAGTGATGCGTCACACAAAGGCCTTGGGTGCATATTGATGCAGTATGGAAAGGTCATTGCGTACGCGTCACGACAGCTGAAGGACTATGAGAAGGGATATCCTACTTATGACCTGGAACTAGCGGCAGTGGTGTTTGCTCTAAAGATTTGGAGGCACTATCTGTATGGGGAGAAGTGTGAGATATACACAGACCACAAAAGTCTGAAGTATATTTTCACTCAAAAGGAACTAAATATGAGGTAGAGGCGATGGTTGGAGTTAATCAAGGACTACGATTGTGAGATTCTATACCATCCCGGTAAGGCCAATGTAGTAGCTGATGCTCTAAGTAGGAAGGCCAGAGATAAGTTGATGATGTTGACAGCTCAAGAGGAACTGATCAAGGATATGGAAAGACTGGAGTTGGAAGTCAAGTATCCGACAGATGCAGACGAGAAACTGTTCGCAGTTGAGGCGAGTCCGACTTTATTAGACAAGATAAAGGAGGCTTAAGTAAAGGATGATGAATGTGTTGCCATAAGGGAACGAATCTGAGAAGGAGAGGAATTGAAGTACAAGTCTGATGGCACGGGACTGCTAAGGTTTGAAGGAAGGATCTGGATACCGATGGTTCCGGAGTTGAGAGGAGATTCTACAAGAAGCTCATTCTACAAAGTATTCGATACACCCTGGTAGTACCAAGATGTATCAGGATTTGCGTTAGCACTTCTGGTGGCCGAACATGAAGAGGGAGGTCGCGGAATGTGTTGGACAGTGTTTGACATGTCCAAGGGTAAAAGCAGAACATCAGAAACTGGGCGGACTGCTACAACCGCTGGAGATTCCGGAATGGAAGTGGGAGCATATCACGATGGATTTTGTGACGGGGCTTCCACCAACTCAGAAGGGTTACGACGCGATCTGGGTGATCGTGGATCGTTTAACTAAATCTGCACATTTTCTACCGATCAAGATAAGGTACAATATGGAGCAGCTAGCAAGGTTATATGTGAAAGAGATTGTGTCACGGCATGGAGTGCTACTATCTATTGTATCTGACAGAGATCCGCGTTTCACGTCGAATTTCTGGAAGAGCTTGCAAGAGAGGTTGGGAACCCAGTCGAGGTTGAGTATGACATATCATCCTCAAACGGATGGGCAAAGCGAATGAACGATTCAGAGTCTTGAAGACATGCTTAGAGCATGTGTAATGGACTTTAAAGGCAGCTGGGATAATCATCTACCATTGGTGGAGTTTGCCTACAATAACAGTTATCATGCCAGTATTGGCATGCTGCCATATGAATCATTATACGGAAGGAAATGTCGAACACCTCTGTGTTAGGACGAAGTCGGTGAACGGAGACTGTTAGGACCTGAATTGGTACAGCAGACTGTAGATGTTGTCAAGGTAATAAGAGCTCGATTGGTAGCGGCTCAGGATCGACAAAAGAAATACGCCGATTTGCATCGTCAGAAACGAGACTTTGAAGTTGGCAGCTTTGTGTTTTTGAAGTTATCTCCCTAGGAAGGGAAGATCAGAGTTGGAAAGAAGGGGAAATTGAGTCCCAGGTTCGTAGGACCTTTCGAAGTTTTAAAGAGGGTAGGTGAAGTGGCGTACGAGATAGCTCTACCTCCTGAACTTGAGCACATTCACAATGTGTTTCACGTTTCTGTGTTACGACCATATAAACCCGACTACAAGCATGTGATATCCTAAGAACCGATTCAAGTTGAGCGAGACTTGTCATACGAAGAGATTCCTGTCCAGATATTAGATAGGAAGGAGAAGACGTTAAGAAACAAGGTCATTCATTCGGTTAAAGTACTTTGGAGGAACCACGCAGCTGAAGAAGCTACGTGGGAACTGGAAGAGAAGATGAGGAAGAATTATCCGCATCTTTTCGAGTGAACCCATATTAAGTTTTCCGTAGCTAAACTGTAATTCTGGGGACAAAATTCTTATAAGGGGGAGGATGTAACGACCGGAAATTCTGAAATTACCTTGTAATTCGAATTTTGAATATTAATGAATATATTATATTTTATTAATATTATTTTTGTGTTGCATGTTTAAAGGTTGCGTGACAACCTAGATTATGTGAATGCATGAAATTTTACGTGTTATAGTTTTGTTTAAGTGAATAATTGATTTCTCGTAGCGTCGCTAAATCACTATTCACGGGGCACGTTTCCCGAGGCACTATGCACGCCATAATATTTTTGTGTCTTTTTCAATGTTGAATAATTTCATAAATACGTGTATGGGTACGAATAATTTTTTCAAGTGTCGAAAATTTTGTTTGAGCTGATACGTGATTTTATCTGTATCCGAAATGTATTATATGGATGTTCTGAATATTTGGACAAATCCTATAATAATTATTTTTATGCATCATAATATTTTATGGGAGTACCCATTTTAATTTTGGGTAGAGTTATTTACCAATTTTGGTACAAAAGTGGGAGTTTTCGGTTATAATTTTGGTGTATTTGGGTATTTATTTTGGTTTGTTACTCCAAGTGGGAACCAACTCCCTATTTTAGACCAATTAGAATTGAGAGATGAGGGAGTTTCCGGCAAGCTCATTGAGCCACTAACCCATTCTCCCTAAATCACTCCCTCCACTTCTCCTAACCCATTCCTTCTATCCCATTCCATCCGTTCCATACCTCACTCTCCCCATTCAACTTCAGCCATTGCTCTTCCTTCTTGCTTTTAGTAGAAAAATCTACAGAATATAGAGAGAGATATATAGAGAGAGAGGTTATTGTAGAGAGAGAAAGAAGAAGGAAGAAAAAGAAGTTCGGGAGGAAGAAGAAGAGCACGGGTGAACAAGAAGGAGAAGAAGAAGAGCTTCTAGCAGCTCTAGCAAACCCTAGCAAGCCTCTCTACCCTCTATAACGGATTTACAGAGGTAATCTTTCATCCAAAACTCATTTCCATGGATTTTGATAAATATTTTCCAAGTTTTGTATTTTTAGAGCTCTTGAGCTCGTGGATGGTTTTTGGAACGATTTCTAGTTGTTTTTGTTTGTTGTGATTGTTTGTAAATATTGTTAAGAGACTATAGAAGCCATTAATAACATTAAAGTGGAACAAAAACGAAGAATAATCCGTACCTATGCTTAAAGGATGGAGAACATGATGAACAATGCACATTTTTGGACAAACATGGACGTTCGGACCATTTTAGAGGACTATAAAGCTATGATTTTGTGTTTATATAATTTGTTTGTTGTTATAATGTTGTACTTCCATGGGTTATGAAGTTAACCTAACTGGAATCGAGTTAAAAGGTGTAAAAATGAAGATTTGGTGTTGATTTTGGTGAAGAACACCAAGAACACGAAAACAGAGTATAAACTTAATACTTTGGCCTAAGATTTGGCCATGTTAATGTTTATGGGTAGCTCTAAATTTTTGATATGTTGTAGCCCTATGAATTAGGAGTCCATAGAATCCAAAATGAACCAATTTGAACGTGTATGGAAGAAGTTATGAAGATCGGAGTCAGGAAGGGTAAAAAATCGTGAACTGCAGAATTCGAACCAGTAGCTAAGCGCAGCAGCGCAGCCCTGAAGGGCAGCTGTGCATGGCCAGAGGCGCAACTGTGCATGGCCCATGCGCAGCGGCGGAAGGTATACAGGACATGCAGATTTTGGACTGCTCATACACCCCTTAGTAAAATGCCCATAACATTTTCATACGAACTCCAAATTAGATGATTCAACATGATTCAGAAAGAGAACGAGTAGACCTACAACTTTCGTTCTTTACGTTTTTCCATTTGAGGTCTGTAGCATGGCCTAAATTGGCCATTTACAGGACTGGTGCGTAATTGGGGTCAATCGGAGGGCGTCGGGCATGCGCATTTGCACGCGTAATGCCCCCGACCATGTAAAGTGATGTTCTAACTTCCATAACATGATTATTATAATTTATAATGATACTTAGCATTAACCAATATGTATTAGATAAATCGAATAGGCACGTTAGGCGTACATAATTGCGTGCCGCTTAGGCGATCGAATAGGCAAGTGTGGGGTACAGACGTACAAGCGTTGTAACGCCGTAACTAGTGGACATAACCTTATTTAATATTTTATTTCTTATTTGAATGGGACATTATAGAGTTGTATAAATAATTATTTGGTATCCCATATGTGACTAATTATTATGTGAATATGTACCTAATTGTGTAGGATATTAAGAAGCGTGTGTTGTAATATTGTAGCAGCGCTTCAGGCAAGTTTCCTTAACCTTACTCGATTTATATTTGAGCAAGTATTATATATTGTTGCAAGTTTCCTAACTCAACTCGAGTTATCATATTACAATTATGATTAGTGGTTTAATTATTGTGAATTACTCCACATCAAGGATAATTATTGATATTTGCATATTGTGCATTTGAATTCGAAATCTGTTGTTAGACTGTGAAACATAAGTTCTTCATTCATGAACTGTTTAAGGGAATAGTCTACGCCACTTGTTTCGGCTAGACACGTACAAGTTATTATTTTAAAAACTATCCAAACCGATTGTTGGTGCAGATTCTTGGACTGAGAGAGGAACCCTCATGTAGGGGATTTTAATCTGTCGTTTATTCGATGCAGTCAGAGCTAAATGTTATGCATATACATAGGGTACGAGAGGCTGATCCCCTCGAGTACTACTAACGGGCCAGGCGTTTAAAAGGGTTAGTTGAATGATTGATCCTTTGGCCAAATAGTTCATGGTCTATTGGACCACTCAGCAGTAAATAATCAATATTCATCATTTCTTTTGAACTTTGATTACATTGTCAGCTATTTCTTCAATGTCTTAAATTGTTGAACTATGCGATTATTGTTCTCATTCATTCATGATATATCCTCTTTATTCATTTTAAAACTTGTTGAGCAAAGTAGTTGCTCACCCTTGCTATATCATGAACCTATTGCAGTTAAGCCGAAGAGTTCCAAAGCGGACAAAGGCAAAGGAAAGCTCAAAGAATAGTTATATGTACTATCCTGCTTTGTAATCATAGAATCGTTTTGTATTACTATTGTATTCTGCGATGTATTCGTTTAAGGTTATAGACCTTGGGACCGTAGTAAACCTTTTGTAATGAACAACATATGTTTATTTATTCCGTATTAGTTGATTTATGTTGTTTAGAGGTGTATGGATGTATTTTATCGTGAGCACCAGATTCGAGGTATTGGTACCTGAATTTGGGGGTGTCACAGAATTCCATCGATTAGATTCCTTCTTTTGATCAACGTTAGCCACCCAAGTGTTTGGCCTCTAGAAGTGATCCACCAAGGAATAATATGTATTCAAGAAGATGGGTGTTGACAAAACCCTAGTTTCTATCTCTATAGAATGTGTAAGTACTCTCCCAACAATTGGAAGTATGTATAACCTTAATCCATAATAAGACTCCTCTTATTTATAGATATAGGCAACCCTGCTAGACTATTTAGGAATAGGGTTTATTTTAATTAAACTCCTAATCCAATTAGGAATTTATGAGAGTACTTTTATTAGTTAATTCTCAAACCCTTTTAGGAATTAAATAATAATAATAGTAATAATAATAATAAGACTCCTCTTATTATTTTATATTTAATATTTCCAAAATATTAAATAATAATTATTAAGATATTTAATTTATTCTATCACCATAGATTAAATTAAATACACTTAACTTATTATTATAATTATGTCATTTACTTCTTAAATAAATATTTTTTCTTTTGCAGTGTGACCCTTTAGGTTCTCTATATTAAACCGGTTGTGAATAAATCAATTAAAACAATTCTATTCTTATTTAAATAAATAAATTAAACTATTTAATTCATTTAATTAAATAATATTTATTCTACAATAAGGGTTAGCCCCCTTAGCGATCAACGACTTTCCAGATAATATAGATTTCAACATTAATCACAAAAGAACTTTTCAGTAAATAGTTACCGTACAATTCAATCCTTCTACCATACAATGTCCCAATTAAATATAAAACATGAAATTACTGTCAAGTCTTATTTTATTTAATTATATGCATTTTTATTCTCAAATGCACAACTCTAAATAATGCAAATTAGAAACTCCTTTTTAATTTCATTCTGCCTTGGTCAAGGACTACTGAGTTGTCATTGATCGAATCACATAGGACATTCTCATCTTTTACTAGATGTGGCAGATTCTTTGTTGACTATTCACCTATCTCCATGTACAACTTATTATACCCAAACATACCCTTTGATATACCCTAAAGGTCTTAAGGGACATGTCAAAGTATAACTCATCATACACAAGATACTATGATGATCTCAAGTCCAATGATTACTTGTACTACTATCACTAGAGGAATTCCTATTGACAGACAAGTAAAACTCCATTAGGTATTCCATTAGCGAGTCACGTTTAGTGAACTTATTTTCCAATAAGCACCTACATACTTGCTTTAGTGTCTCCACACAAATGATTATGAGATCAATTATCATCTTCCTAAGAGTAAGCAAAGTATGTACCAATCTATCCGGATTCACTAATCCCCTTTTTAGTAATCCAACGATTAGGAACGATTTTAATTTTAAGCTGTCTAAGAATTTAGATCTCATTAGCATGATCATCATCATGATTCTAAAATCATTGCTCAAAACTATGGGTTTATCACATATAAACTAACAACACCATGTAAATAAAATAAAATGCCTTTAACATATTAATTCTTTTATTAATAAATGAATAAGATTACAAAGTATATGCTACATCATATCAAATATGATTAGTTTGTATGCATACTACTTCCAATCTCCCACTTGCACTAAAGCCAACCGTCGTGGTATCTAATACCCATCTTTTCTAAGTGACGATCAAACTATTATTGGGTTAAAGCTTTAGTAAATAGATCTGCAATGTTGTCTTGAGAGTCTACACAATCCTGGGTGACGTCTCCTCTTTCAATGATTTCTCTAATCATATGAAAGTGCCGCAACACATGTTTGGATCCTAGATGAGACTTAGGTTCCTTGGTTTGTGCAACAACCTAGTATTTTTCACAATATACCAACTAGGAACCATTCCAAGTTCTGTAATGAACTTTTCATCCAAACAACCAACTTGCAGCTTCATTCACAACTATGTACTCTGTCTTTTTCAATTAATCAGCAACTGTTTGCTGCTTGAAACTATTTCTAACTCACTGCACCACCGTTCAAGATAATTGTAGACACCCAAATTTTGCGTTCGCTATACTAACCGTGACAGGAGGGAAAAATCGTCAATTGAATCGGCTTGCGGGAGCGAAGGAATGGGCACAAGTGCAATCGTTCAGCACCACCGCGATGATTGGCGACCAAAGCTGACGAGACAATAAGGCCGTCCGAAACGAGCATTCCCGAATGAGGTGGCACGTCTCCCGAAAATTCCCGGACTGCAAAATACAAGCCTGTCAGCAAGAACCGACGTTACAGCACGAAGGTCGAGGCGTGGCACGAAAATCGAGAAAGTCAAACCGTCTAGCCGCGGATTGATCTGCGGCCAATATGTGCGCCTTTTGAAAGCACGGAGCACGAAACACGAAACTCGAAACCAGGTGAGTGGAAGGCAGGCGGCTAGCCAGCCGCAGATTGATCTGCGGCCAGCCGCAGATCAATCTGCGGCTGGCTTTGGCCAGCCTATTTCAACTCATCTCCTCTTCAGCATACAGGGGGTTGAGCAGATTGAGAGAGAAGAAGAATAACAGCAGCAGCAGCTCGGGAATTAGAGGAAAAATAGCATAATTTTACAACAAAAGAGGAGAGAAAGAGAGAAAAAAGAGAGGAATAATATTCTTGTGATTTGATTGTATCACATATATTTCTTCTTCTATTCAAATACACAAGTTTACATCCACTTTGATCTCATTTGCAAGGTGAAAAACCCTTTGTTATAGCATTATGTTATACCATTTTTGTAAAGCTTTTTGTCATCCGAATTACCTTAAATGTAGTTTTTCTTATATATTGTTGTGGATCCATGGATTGAGGACTATTAGTGAGGGTTCCAAATGGAACGAAATTCTTCCTAATGGCCCGATGATATCCATTTGGCGATTTTAGCTTGTTTAATTTTTGTAGTATCCATTTCATGGGTGCGTATAAATTGTGGATGTGAGCCTAGGAACGCGACCCCGTGGTCCAAATCCGATGATGGACAATTTTGGTATATGTAATCCTTTATTGTAAATTGTGATCGTCGGGCCTTAAAACGATACCAAGTTGAAAATCGGGTTTAAGGCCCCCGAAATAGTGAAACATGTGCTTGTGGGGGTTGGGGTTATTTGGATGGCTTACATGCCCATGAATAGCCCCAATGCATTTTAATGCTTGATTTGATTTACGGCCTAAAATTGATTTCAAAGCTAAAAGATTAAGATTTTCATAAAATCAATCAAATTAGGTTATTAGCATCACGAGGATAAGAAATTGGGAGTGCTAATGAATGTCGATTTCTACTTAACGAGAAGGCAAAGAAAAATCGTTCTCCAAAACATCACACAAAATGATTTTATAAATAAATGGCGTTTTATTAAACCGTTGTGCATAGGGTTAAAGAGATTCTAGAAGTTGCCCATCATTTGAGTTACGAAAGCAACGTATAGATCTCGATTCCTATTTTGACGAAGGTTTGAAAAACTTTTGTTTTGCCAAAACAACACCTAATGAAAACCTTGCAGTTTTGACAATTAAAATCAAACCTTTCTAATAAAAAAATAAGGCTTTTTCGTAGAAGCCGAAGGACATTCCAAAGCACTCTCAAAACACGACTTTCCCTCAAAATCTAAACGATTCTTTCATACAAACTCATCACGACATTCACATAGGCACACACACACACACACACACACGCGCGCATACACATTTTAAGAATTAAAAGGATAGGAAAGCATCAACATTGCGGTAACCGTGTTTCACGGAAGTCGGGGGGTGCCTAACACCTTCCCCTCGCTTAAGCAAGCCCCCGAACTCTATGAATCTCGGTTCGCAGACCAATCAATTCGGAGTCACACATGAGCCATCGATTTGTAAAAAAACAAAAACTCGGATGAGTTGGTACATCCATTTCAAATATACCAACTGGCGACTCTGGTTAATTGGCTCATCATACAAAACATATCTTTCAAAACCCCGTCGACATTAAGTGTAGATCTTTTCCAAAGAATCATTAAATCAAAAGGCTAAAATTGGAAAAGACAAGAAGGACGAAAACCGGCGTCGACAGCTGGCGACTCTGCTGGGGAACATTAGAGGGCTTAAGCCGCGTTCAAATCTTGATGCTATCCTACCCTTTAAAAATTCATAAATGTGTATGTACTTGCGATATTTTAAATTGTTTTACTTATTGTTGTGTGAATGTGTGCTTTTGTCCAATAAATGATTGAATTGAATGGAATGGCTTTACTTTAAAGAAATCATTTGCATACGGTGAGGACGATGAATGTGAATGTATGTTGAGAGTGTACCTCCTCCTGAGGCGAACCTGTCGGTTGCTTATTACTGGACTCGAAGGGGCTGCTCCCCGGAGATGGCTCAGGAAACGCACCACCCAAATCCGCTCCAATCGAAAGGACTCAGACGAGTAGATTGCGAAGATTTGGGGACCTTCATGCTGAAAAGCCCGCGAGAGTAACCCTAGGGTAGGTCAGCCTCTGATAAACCTAGCGGAAGGGAAGCTTCTTCATGCCCTTTTATCGTTCAGTCAAATAAATAAATGTCAAGTCATTGCATACAACTGTCATACCGTCATCATCATAATAAATATGTCATGTATCATGTGATTACATCACCTGCACATATAAAGAGAATACTGACATGGTTTTGCAGGAGGGCAATTCATACCACGTACCATGGTTTTCTAAAACTTCTAAATACTATCCTGTCATCAAACACTGACCTTGTTTTGCAGGATAAGATTAGAGAACCGTGAAGGCGTGGCCTAACGATCACAAAGAACCCGGAGTAGGGGCATATTCGACCACCCAAAAAAAAATGAATAATAATCAGGCATCAGTGTTGACATGCATCTGCCAACTTGTAACTGGCATAGTACTAAACTACGGCCCTTGTTTGTTTTGTGAGATTGCCCCTAGGACCCAACTGAGAGGCCGTAAAGTCCATACTCCACCCATCCAAATGACAGAAGCCGGTAGCCATGAAATTACAGTTCTGCCACTCCAACAATACAGCCGAATACGAGGGATGCATCCTAGGACTGAGATTTAGCCCTGGGAATTGCGATACAGACTTGTCCGCCCTATGAGGATCAGATCGGAGAGATCTCCCATAGTGGCGCCCCTCCTAAATGGGCTTGGTATCAAAACATTAAAGAGCTCCTTCGAGACAGCTCCTCTCCCGAAAATGCAGATCTGACCGAGGAAAGCGGAGACGATTTGCATAAATGGGACCTAGCTACGGGACTGCTGAGATATCTGGAAGCCGAAGAAACCCACAGATTAATGAACGAAGTACATGGCGATGTGTGCGGAGCCCATATGAGTAGAACATTTTTGGCAGAGAAAATCATGTGAACGGGTCGCTACTGGCTAACCACGAAAACTGACTGTGATACTCATGTCAAGAAATGCCATCAATGCCAGATCCATGCCAATACGATCCATGCACCCCCTAATGAGCTCCATTGCTTGACCTCACCGTGGCCAGTTGTACCGTGCAGCAGGTGATATCCAGGAAGGGGTAAATCCAGGAGTATGGCAGTGAATCCCGGCCAGTAGAAGATCAATGGGTTTTAAAACTCTGAGTTGTATTTCAGATCCCTGCACGCTCATGCCATTTTGTCATGTTATCCAAAAAGATCATGTGCTGAAATGTTTTATATATATGACAAGCATTTTTGTTTTATGTCAGGTAACCCGATTTGAGGCATTCTAGCCTGACAAACAATAGGCCCAATTTGAAGGAGGATCACGATTTTGGGTATAGAGCTAGATTTCGATCTGATGGGGATTGAGCAGGACGAGACAGATATCGACAATACGCCTGCCGAGATCAATGGATGGGTCGAAGATAAATCCAAACCCGACTTAGACCAAACCATCGCCATCAAGCATCAGAACCCCTAACGATCACAAAGAACCCGGAGTAGGGGCAAATTCGAACACAAAAAAAAATAAAAAAATAAAAAAAAAATAAAAATTTCTCAAAAATCAAAAATTCCCCAAACATTTCAACAAGTCAAAGGACCGGATCTTCTGTTAGCCTAGCGAGATACCGATGCAACCAGTACGAGGGAGATCACAAGAAAAGCAACTTAACACTGGGGCATTTGTCAACTACCCAGGAAATGATGACGTGCAAATTGGCACCCATGCAACAATCCCATCAACATGCACCATCATCATCAAATGCTACCTCATGTCAATTCAATCTTCAACGGTACGATCATCTGGCATTTGTCAAGCATAGTTTTCCTGGGATACGATGATCCGCGTGAAAGAGGATTTTATTTGGCTTGATAGGAATCGGATTAATTCTGACAAGCAACCGTGGAGCACGATCGTGAGTATGATTAGACGAAGAAGGCTATTCAACCTTTTGATCGGGTACAAAGCCTTAATTCAAAGCAACGTTTGTGACAGAATCGACCTCATGTGACAGCCTTCACTTTGCATTTGCACAAACTTTCAGTTGAGGGGTATAAAACTATGACGATGTTGATGGCAATTAACACGTAGTCAGCTAATATCAAGAAGTCAGACGATAAATGATTATCAAGCTAATGTCTCGAATCGTGGCCTGGGTTATTCGAGTAATTAAGCCCGAGGGGTGTCTCTACACCTGGTGCCCTAAAGCCATCTGGTTTGGGAGTCGCTGGCCCAACACTCGTTACATGGGTAACTCAGAGCCTAAGAAAACGAGCATTACAGTAGAGGAGGCCCGAGCAGATTCGAATCATGGCATGGGCTACTCGAGTAATTAAGCCTAAGGGGTGTCTCTGCATCTGGTGCCCTAAAGCCGTCTGGTTTGGGAGTCACCGGCCTAACGCTCGCTACATGAGTAACTCAAGCCTAAGAAAACGAATCTTGCGCAAGGTCAAGCAAAGAATGAATGGGTCAGACCACCAGTTTGTCTCGAACCGTGGCCTTTGTTACTCGAGTAAATAAACCCGAAGGGGTGTCTGTACACCTAATGCCCAAAACCGTCTGGTTCGGGAGTCATTGGTCCAAAACTCGTTAAATGGGTAACTTTGAATAGCTTAAGAAAACGAGACAAGTGAAGTGGGCTAATAAAAAGAAAAGATAATACGAAAAAAAAAAAAAAAAAAACTCGCGGCCTTAAACAAGAAGTCATAGAAGAGAAACCCCTACTGAGTGCTGCATCGCACAGTGCATTTGTCATATGACATCAATCCTGCTAAGAACGTTGTCGAGAATGAAGACAGGATACCTTTGACGAGGGAAGGTAGTTCTTTTGAATTCGACCTTACTCACGTACAATGACCATGAATGCTTGAAGGTGTTCTTACGATTTCATAACTCATCAAATAGAAAATCATCAACTCACGAGGGATTAAAAAAAAAAAAAATAACTTCCAATCTAGTACATTCACGGTTCACAACTGGCTAGATTGTGCGATCAACAGATATTCAATTTCATGTGCTTTAACTGCATTTTTGAGAAAATACCATTATCTTTGAGATGAACTTAAAAACTCTTTGCTAAAGTATCCCTTCCTCAATCCGATCGAAGAATCCTTATACTTTACCAATTTATTTCTCTTCTAAATTCTTTGAACCTTTCAAATAAATCAGACTTGTATTTCGCCAAATACACATATTCAACTTTTGAATAATCATCTCTTTTCTTTTACTAGTTTGTTCAATTTGTAAAATATTTTTCATACAAGTCAAGTATATAAAATTCATCAAGTAATCTTCCAGTTTCAAACAAAACATT
This sequence comes from Aralia elata, assembly GCA_034770075.1. Taxonomy (NCBI): domain Eukaryota; kingdom Viridiplantae; phylum Streptophyta; class Magnoliopsida; order Apiales; family Araliaceae; genus Aralia; species Aralia elata. Next base: position 41,384,721 of record CM068385.1, read on the forward strand.
ATCATTATAAATAGAACAACCATTATTCTTAAATATAATACCAAGTTCTTCCTTGTCTAACAATGGAAAGAAATAATGTTTCTAACGAGAACTGAAACATAATAACAACTTATTAACTTAATAGACTTGCCCGTAGGCGACGCTAAATTATAACTTCCTATGGTTAATATAGCAACCGTTGCTCTATTTCCCACACGCAGGATTACTTCTGTAACGGGACGAATTAATTGAGTCGTGATTCTGGGGACATAATCCTTTTAAGGGGGAAAGATGTAACGAACGAGATTTTTATATTTGATCTTTAAATATATTTATTGAATTAAATAAATATTTGTGTTGATTTATTTATTGAGTTAAATAAATATTTGACGAAATTATTGTAGATTAATTTAATTAAATGTGTTACATTGATTAAATTAATGTGAAATAATTTTATAGTGCGTGTGAATTTAATTGGGATAATTAAATTAAATGAGTTGTTTAATAGTTGTGATGGTGTTCTAATTAATTTAATAATTAATTAGAGATTTATTGATTTGTCATAATTAAATAAATGAGAATTTTAATTATGTGATAATTTGATTGAATGAGTAATAGTAGCTTTTATTTAATTGAAATTAAATAATATAATTTGATTAATTAAAGTGTGACAAATAAACTATATAATAAACAAGTTAATTAAAATAAACTAAAAAGGAGTTTTTAAGTGACAAACCAAACATGGCCTTAAGAACATGGGAGCAATTAAAGCCATTATGTGCTTAACTGACACCCATGTACTCATCAGTTATTTTATATGTATAGTTATTATCAATATTATTATTTTCCTAAGTGAAAAGTTAGAGAATACAGAGAGAAAAAGAGAGAAAAAAAACTTGTGAGATTTTGAGTTTTAAGAAGGAGTTTGGAGAATTAGAGAGCTTTCTTTCATCTTCTAGCAATTTAAATAACTTATCAAAGGTAATTTCTTGATTCAAAACTTTAAATTTATGTTTTTAAGTTTTTTCCATGAACGTATATTTTAAGTTCTCTGTTAATTGAGTTTCATGAGTAAATTGTTGAAAAGTTGTTTCTAATCATTAATATGTATGTACGAATCATTATATGATGTTTATAAACTATTTTAGAGTAATAAATCCATGGAATTATGTTTTAATTGGTGTTCTGAATTTATAGTGAAAAATATACGAATATGGCTTATATGTATAAAAATTGATGCTTAGATCGTATGTTAATCTGTAAATTAATGATGGATTATGTTTATATGTTAAGAAACGAAAAGAATACAAGTTGAATGAATCAATTTGGTTTAGAAACGAAGTCGTGGTGTGTGATTACGCTAAAGATGTCAAAATCTGAATATTAAGCATGAACAGTGATTTTAAACCCTTAAATTGGTTGTTTGTGTGATTTATGTAGTTAGAATTGTTGTATACATGTTGGGTTTTAGTTTTACAAAATGTATGATGTCTGAGTATGCTTAAATTGTTGATTGGGTGAAGAAATTTGGAGATTTTGGTCTAAAATGATGTTGTGTCGCGAAATAAGGAACTGATTCTGCATCGCGGCGCTGCAGCGCCGGTGCATAGTGTAATCCTGGCGCCGCAGCGCCGGTTCGGGGTTCTATGGGTCTGGGTCAGGCCATCGCCGCAGCGCTGGCTCAAGGCCAAATCTTGGCGCCGCAGCGCCAGTTCGGGTCGAGTCAAAAACCCAGAAAATGAAATTTTTCCAGATTTTGAAATAAAATAATTTCACATATATGATGTAACATAATAAGTCTGTAAAAGAATAACAATAGTTTTAGTTATGTTTTCGGAAGTGATCAATCGTTAATAAAGGAAGTAATTAGTTGAGCTATGAATATTAATTGTTTAATGTGAGTTGAATGTATAGGTCACTCAAAGAGCAAGTATATAATATTAACTGTAGCAGCGTGTCAGACAAGTATCTTATCCTTAACTTATTACTATTACGCAAGTTTTCTATCTCTGACTCGTTATCGTTATGCAAAGCTCTATAACTCTAATCTCATTGAGCAAGTTCATAAATCCTGAAGCAAGTTTCTTTATTCTTGTTTATTCAAGTTTATAATTCCGAATGAGATGTTCTAATTCCTTTAAGGTAATACCTCGGTTATTCAATGTTTATTCAGTTGTATTCATTGAGATTCAAACTTCAATTTAAATATCGTTTACAATACTGTATTGAAACCTTGAATGGCTAGCGGACCCTCTTGGATTCGACTAGTCCATAGTTGATGAGCGTTCTAAATTCTAGAACTATTGTTGAAGCTTATCCAAACTGAACTTCCTTCGGTGCAGACTCTTATGTCAAAACAGAGATGAACAACCCTATTATAGGGGATTATATTATGAGATATCGTTAAGATGATTGTGCACATACATGGTACGAAGGGCTGATCCCCCTAAGTACGAGAAGTAAGGTCCATATAGTCTTATGACTGTTAAAGGTTTAAAGTAGAAATACTTGATAACCTAGGATATAGTTCATGCTCTTGTGACCCTCAGATATGCTTTTGATTCTTGTTTTCTAATCTTAATTCAAAAGTCGAGCTTTCTATTGCTCAGTATCCATTGATTACTCGCATGTTATTATTATTATTATTATTATTATTGTTATACTTGTGTGCAATTATTTGCTCACTCTTGCATAATAACATTGCAACTGAGGTCGAAAGAGTTGACTAGCCCTCCACTAGTAAGGGAAAAGGCAAGGCGAATAAGTGATGAAGACTTGTTTAAATTCTTTGAAAGATGTTTATGTACAAGACTTATGCTAATTATGTTATGTTTCTGCATTAATGTTTTATTTAAGGTTAGATGACCTGTGATTGATTTTATTATGATGTTGTAACCCTTTCATGGGATGATTTCTATTTCAGTTAAGAGTTTTTATTTACATCTTTTTATGGGTAGTTAGATGTGATGTGATTTATTTGGATAGTGAACACCAAATCCTATGGGAATGAAGTACCCGGATTTTGGGGTGTCACAGGTTGATATCAAAACTGTAGGTTATGAACCTTAGGTGGGAAAACCTTAGGGTAGTAGCCTTTTAGGAGACAGAAAATATAGTGGTGATCAACTCTTATCGAGTTCTAAGGAATGAATTAAGGAATTCATTAAAGATAATAAAAGACTTTACGTGCTATGTGCTTATGTGTTAACAACCTATGTGTCGTGAGTGGTATCGAGTATTAATTAAAACTTAAACTTTGTTGTCAGGATGTCGGATATTGGAGGATTCAGTCAGCCTAGGGAGGTTGAGCCCTGAGAAGCTAGAGAGGAGGAGCCCCGTGATATCCATGTTGTTCGGGAGCAGTTGATACAGAGAGAGCCATTTCCGTTGATCACTGTTGTGGGTCAGGAGCATGAGCCTGAATTTGATCCAGAGGAGGACTTTGAGCAGGTAGAGGTAGAGGTTGAGGAGGATGATGAAGATCCCGAGGAGGTACCCCTTACCTCTATCGACGTCGAGATGTATGATACACTGTATGACCGTACCGTAAAGTTACAGGATAGAATCAGAGATTTAGAGAGGCTAGAAAATATACGCCAGACTACTATAGAACAGAAGGATGAGAAGATTGAGGATCTTAATGTACGTCTTGGAGATGTGGAATGGAAGCTAGTTCAGGCAGGGAGTCAAAAGGAAGAGTTGTTGGCTGAGAATGAGAAGATGAAGGTTAAAATTGAGAAATTAAAGGATGACCTGAGTGAAGAGTCAGCGGAACGTGCTAGAGCAGAGGACGCCTGAATGAAGGCCTCTCGACGTGCAGAAATTTCTGAAGATGGTGAGCGGGCAAAGAAGGCTAAGATTGAGGAGATGGACTAAACATTTCAAACAACAATTGACAAGGCCCAGGATCGAGTTCTCTACTATCCAGTTCAGTTCGAGGACTTGTCGTGGTAAATGTTAGATCATAGGACGATGTTCCGTATCATGGAAGAAGAATGCAGAAAGGCGGTTCGACGCCTTAGTAGGTCGCGATAGGAAGAGTATTTGAATATGTGAATATTTATGGTAGTTAGTAATGTAAATTCTAGCGTGATTATAAATAATGGAATATGATTATTTGATCCTGAAGATTCTTTGATCTCGGAATAGTTGATGTAAATAGCAATGATGCTATCTTTCTATGTTTAAAACTTTTGAATAAATAAAATATCAAAGTTTATTTGAAAATGTTATGTGTTAAGTGTTAAACTTAAATTGTTTACGTTAAGTATTAAACACTTAAGAAATTGAGTAATGATCTAATAAGCATATACTCTTAAACAGAAAATACCGCTGAGATGCCAACCACGTCAACAAGCTTAGGAAAGCTCTACAAATAATAACAACAATGATGTCAATGCTAATCCTGTACAACAATTGGTAAACCTTTTAGCTGGAGCACTTGTGAATCAGCCGCAAGCTCCACAAGTTACGTCATTTAAGGATTTCAAAGAGGTAGGACAACCAGAGTTTAGGGGTTCCATGAACCCAATCGAAGCCCAGACTTGGGTGATGGAAATGGAGAAGGTGTTCGAAGTTGCTAGGGTTAGTGATCACCAAAAGATTGCCTTCACAACGTTCATGCTTAAGTCAGAGTCCATCTACTGTGGCAAATGAGTAAGGTTCGAGGAGGTCAAGGTGTAATCATATGGGATAGGTTCAAGGAGATGTTCTTTGAGATGTACTTTCCGACAAGCTCGCGTAATCAGATGGAGGTTCAATTCCTAGAGCTAAAGTAGGGTACCATGTCTGTACCGGAATACGCTGCGAAGTTCAATGAGTTGGCTAGGTTCGCAACATATCAGGTGAATACCGATGAGAGGAAGGCGAGGAGATTTAAACAGAGATTGAAGCCGTGGTTGTACAACAAGGTGTTAATGTTCCAATTGAACACTTTTGCAGGAGTTTTGGAGAAGGCGATTATCGCGGAAGGTGGAAGTGAAACTCTGACTAAGTATAACCAGGAGCAAAAGAAGAAGAAGGGTGAGAATGAGAATAACAAGGTTAGTGGTAGTAATAGTGGTTGTCACAGTCAGAAGAGAGAGTGGAATGACAGTGGGTCTGCTGGGAATCAACAGGGAGGCCAGAAGAATAAAGTGGAGGTGTGTGTTACCTACGGGAAGAATCATGTGGGAATATGCCTGAAGGGGAAGAGGGTTTACTACAATTGTGGTCAGGAGGGTCACATAGCACCAAATTATGTGACGCCCCCAAATTCTCTACTCTCTCTGTAGCAGAACTTGTGCTCACGTGGAACTATACAACTGTAAATACTCAATAATATATGACTTCTATCTATCCAAGATTCACAGTATCCCATAACAGGTACTAATTCTGGCCAGAACGTTGTCTGTGTTTGGATACCCTCACTCAGATGTATAGTTCATATAGACATCGTATTTAACTTAGTACAACTATTCTAAATAATTTAAAGATCAGAGTATAACGCATTCTATGACATAAAGGATCATAATATATTACATAACATTTCGTTCGATTACATCATTTGTTATACTAAGTTATTACAACAACAAGTCTTTAAAAGACTTAAAGTATTCAACAACAGAAATAAAGCTAATAAGCATGACTTTTCCCCTTATCAGTCCCAGACGTACCAGGGATATCATTTACAACTGCAAAAGAAGATATGCGCAAGAATGAGCTACAAATGCTCAGCAAGTTCATTTAAAAATGTAAACACAATGTGTTTGAGTTGAACGATGACAAATGATGTATAACTGAGGGTTCTGTACATGAACCAAACAATTCAATATGTTCTATCAGTCTTCAATGACTTAAAACCATATGAGTTCGGATATCTGGTAGGGGATCAGCCTAACCAATATCCTAGGAGTATGCATATCATCCTACCATATTTTTGGTCAATTTAAGTTAATTGCCAATATTGGTCAATTCATTGAATTGCCAATTTAAACCTTATCTGAAGGTTTGTCGGACCACCTTCCATCCACGGTGTCCCTATTACTCAGTATAGATGTCGCACCAAAACAATTTGGTTTGACACAACAAATTTAAGCTCAAACAATCAATAAATGATTTCATTTCTTAAGTTATGCTGAACAAGTAGCAATAACTTCACAATAATTGATAGCAAGACATAAATGAATTGCTTAATATAAATTGAGAAAAAGTTAGGACACTTGCCTTAGCGTAGCTTACTATAATTTAGTACGATCGGTGCTCAAACGCACGTAGTCTACGTATACCAATAATAAGCGTTAGCACGTATATAAACATGTATCACGCTAATCTAGACAAGTTTCATTAAGGTTCGACGTTGATTCGGTATCTCGGTCGCGTCCTTAATGGCTAAACACATAGATTGTTCGATAAAACTTCATTTGGAAGTCGAATTATTAGTCTAAATAATTTTAATTATTATTTTTAACATTTTTAGAAACTTGGTATTATTTTTAAATAATTTTCAGAAGCTTGGAAGTATTTTTAAATAAATAATTTTACAAGCTTAGGAATATTTTTAAATGATTTAATTATCATTTAAAATAATTTTAAAACATTTAATATGTTATTTAAATAATTTATTTGTCATTTGGAACATTTTTAGATATTTAAAATATTATTTAAATAATTTATTTATCATTTATAATATTTTTGTAAAGATAGAATATTATTTAAATGATTTATTTGATCATTAATAATATTTTTAGACTTTATTTTATCATTAAAAATAATTTATTTATTACTTATAATAATTTTCAAAACTTAATTTGATATTTAAAATGATTTAATTATCATTTATAACATTTTTTAAATACTTAATATATTATTTAAATGATTTATTTATCATTTATAAATATTTAAATATTTAATATTTTATTTAATTATTATATATAATAATTTTATTTACCTTAATATCATTTTTAAATAATTAATATAATTATTTAATGATTTAATATCATTTTTAAATAATTAAGATAATTATTTAATGATTTATTATAATTATTAATTTATTATTTAATTAAATTAAATAATATATCAGAATACATAAAAATATTAAAAATAAATTTTTATAATTTAAAAATGAATTTTTGAATATTTTTATGAATTTTTAATAATTATTTAATAATTATTTATTATTTTATATAATTTATATAATTATTTTTATTAAATTTTATTTAAAACCGTCACTAAAGGCTTTAGCGACAGTCTTCAAAGGATTTCTAGGTTTCTGGGTTAAGTTATGAATTTTGTCGCTAAAAGGTGTTTCTTCATGAAGAACACTTGGTCAATGTCCAACAGTGACATTTGACCTCAAATTAATCTCAGCTCGTTTGATGTTTGTGTTTGATTTTTGTTTGTTGTTGTAGCCAACATGGCAGAGTACAACGACATGTATTAACTTAGATCATACAACATCATTTGATGGTAGATAAATCATGGTCAAACTACCTAGTTCATGCTGTTCATAAGGTTTATGGGTTGCCCAGAAACCTTCTGGTCATGGTCGGTCAACCCTGTTTGACCGTTAATAACTTTCATGTTTGTTATTTGTTATGTGATTTAATGATTCAGGGTTGTAGTATACATGGCAAAGAACATGTTTAATCCAAGAAATAACATTTACAAACATCATATAAGCAAGATTAAAGCCGGTCAAATCTTGTCAGACGGCTGTCTAGAACACTTAGAATTTTCTGGGCTGCTCAGAATCAGCCATCCGTGAGCGGTCAACGGGTTTTGACCATTAATAACTTCCATCCTAGACATTTTTTTACTGTTCTACCAATTGGATATTATCGTTAACATGGCATACTACATATACAAACTTTAAAACGGATCAAATGACTAATTTAAGCCGATCAAAATGTCTGACAAAATAGCCTGTCAGACCATTCTGGGCTGCCAAAGTCAGTTCATGTTTTTCATCAATTTTGACCATTTAAATGTGATGGATCCTTGTTTAACCAACCCAGATCATCAAATAACATGTTTACACATAATCCTAAACACTAAAACATAACATCAAATTCAAACTTAAAGATCTAGCAACAAATTAGGGTTTATGCACCTTTTTCTTCAAATTTTGATCTCTGATCTTTGCTACTGATCTTGTGATTGCAGAGGGTTGTTATGGCTGGTAATATAAGTATATAAGCTTCAATTTTTCGTAGGTCTAATGGTCAGCTTCTCATTCTATTTATAGCAACTTGAAATTAGGGTTTCTTAAGCTTTATTTTTCCATTTTTGCCCTCAAAATATCTAACCTAGTTACTTGTGCTACTCCAATCTGATCTTGGTTGACATGCTTGTGTTGGAGTGTGTTGAGCACAAGCTTGCATTGGTTTAAATTTTATTTTTGATTTATTTACTTACTAATTAAACCTAGATTTTTGTTAATCATGATTAGGGTGTTTAATCATGTTTAGTAATACCCTAATTAGGATATTATATCATAATTAACATTTATTAATTCATAATTTAGTGTTCTTGAAGCAAATTAGGGTTTTAGGGTTTCTAATTAGGGTTTAGGGTTTTCAATCCTACAATTAGGGTTTTAATCTTTCGTTTAGGGTTTAGTTTAATCCCAATGATTCATAATTAACATTATGATTCATTATTTAAATCTTAATTATATTAATTAAGATTATTGTACAATAATTAGGGTTTTAATTAATCAATTCTGACAATTATTATCAATTAGAGTTTTCAACTTAGGGTTTCTATTTCCGTGTAACATTTTAAACCCTATTTAACTTATTTTAAAATTTTATCATTTAATATAATATTATATTAATGTCGAAGCACGACAAAGCACTTCGTCAATTCCAAGCACGACACAGCAGCTTACAAAAATAATTTGCCGAAACGCTTCTCGGTGAATTCGTCAGAAGCACGACAAATTATTTTGTCCGATTAAGCACGACACAGCTGCTTGGCGAAAATATTTTATTTGACCTAATTGTTTAATAAAATACACAATCACATAATACAAAGTCAGATCATGAAATTTCATTTCATAAACACATAATTTACATATACAGATCTTATTAGGGTTCGGAATATTACATTCACCCCCACTAATAAGATTTTCGTCCTCGAAATTTACAGTGCAGTCTATAAAAATAAATGTGGGTAGTTATCTCGCATTTTACTCTCGAGCTCCCACGTAGCTTCCTCGATATTCTGATTTCTCCAGATAACCTTAACCGAAGGTATGTTTTTATTTCGCAAATTTTGTTCTTTCCTATCCACAATTTCAATAGGAATTTCTTCATATGATAAGTCCATCTCGATTTGAATGGGCTCATAATCGATAACGTGTTTATAATCAGGTTTGTACGGTCGTAACACAGACACATGAAACACGTTATGAATATGTTCTAGTTCAGGAGGTAGGGCTATCTCATAGGCTACCTCGCTTATCCTCCTCAATATTTGAAATGGCCCAATAAATCTCGGACTCAATTTGTCTTTCTTGCCGAAACGTATTTTTCCCTTCCACGGAGATACTTTTAAGAACACGTGACTACCGACTTCGAAATCTTGTAACTTCCTGTGTTGATCAGCATATTTCTTCTGTCGATCTTGTGACGCTTGTAATCTTCCCCGTATAATTCGAACTACCTCAGCGGTTTGTTGAACTATTTCCGGTCCTAACATTTGTCGCTCTCCGACCTCATCCCAACATAAAGGCGTTCAACATTTTCTTCCGTACAAGGCTTCAAAAGGCGGCATTCCTATGCTGGCATGGTAGCTATTGTTGTATGCAAATTCTACCAAAGGTAATTGATCTTCCCAACTTCCCTTGAAATCCATGATGCAAGAGCGCAACATGTCTTCCAATGTTTGAATGGTTCTTTCACTCTGACCGTCAGTTTGTGGATGGTATGCTGTACTTAGTCTCAACTGAGTTCCTAAATTTTTCTGAAGACTTATCCAAAAATTTGACGTAAATCGTGGATCTCTGTCTGATACTATAGAAACAGGGACTCCATGTCTAGAAATGATTTCATTGATGTAAAGTCTGGCTAACTGGTCTAGACTGAAGTTGATTTTGATGGGTAGGAAATGAGCTGATTTGGTAAGACGATCTACAATCACCCAAATGGCATTGTGACCCTTTTGTGTGGTTGGAAGGCCAACTACGAAATCCATGGTAATATGCTCCCATTTCCACTCAGGAATTTCTAAGGGCTGTAATAATCCACTGGGTTTCTGATGTTCAGCTTTAACCCTTTGACACGTTAAACATTTACTTACCCATTCCGCTATCTCTCTTTTCATGTTAGACCACCAAAAATGTTGGCTCAGGTCTTTATACATTTTTGTACTCCCTGGATGTACAGCGAATTTAGAACTGTGGGCTTCATTCAGTATGTCGTCTTTTAGTTCTTGTACTGAAGGTACCCAAATTCTATTTTCGTATCTCAGTACTCCATCTTTATCCACTCTAAACTTAACATTCTTTTTATGGGTCATTTCTACCTTATACTTCTGACATTCTGCATCAGTCTCCTGTAGTTCTTTAACTCTGTCCAATAAAGTCGAACTAGTTTCCATGACAAATAACTTCTGGGTAGAGTTAACTAAAACTCTTACCTCTATCTCAAGTTTGTTAAACTCTTTTATCAGTACCTCGTTATTAGTCATCACATTCAATTTTTCCTAGTTCTTCCTACTTAATGCGTCTGCTACGACGTTGGCTTTCCCTGGATGATATAAGATCTCACAATCAAAATCTTTTATCAATTCTGGCCATCTCCTTTGTCTCATATTTAACTCCTTCTGTGTGAAAATATATTTCAGACTCTTGTGATCTGTGTATATCTCACACTTCTCTCCGTACAAATAATGCCTCCAAATTTTCAAGGCAAATACTACGGCGGCTAACTCAAGATCATGCGTAGGATACCTCTTCTCATAATCTTTGAGTTGTCTTGATGCATATGCAATCACTTTCCCATGTTGCATTAACACACACCCTAACCCCTTGTGTGATGCATCACTATAAACAACGAGACCTCCTGTATCATCTGGTAAAGATAACACTGGTGCCATACTTAACCGCTTCTTTAACTCTTGGAAGCTTTCTTCACATTTGTCTGTCCAGACGTACTTCACCGTCTTTCGAGTCAAATTGGTTAGCGGGGTCACTATCTTTGAAAAATCTTATATAAAACGCCGATAATACCGTGCTAAATCGAGAAAACTTCTTACTTCTGTTGGAGTTGTTGGTTGTTTCCAATTCGCAACCGCTTCTATCTTGGCTGGATCTACCGCTATTCCATTCTTGTCAATTACATGACCCAAGAACTGGACTCGTTTCAACCAGAATTCACACTTGGAAAACTTTGCATAAAGTTGTTCCTTGCGTAATATCTCCATTACGCTCCTTAAGTGTTCAGCATGCTCCTCCTTTGTTCTCGAGTATACTAAAATATCATCGATGAACACTACGACAAATTTGTCCAAACATGGTTTAAACACTCTGTTCATTAAGTCCATGAATGCTGCCGGCGCATTTGTTAATCCAAAAGACATCACAAGAAACTCATAATGTCCGTAGCGTGTCCTAAACGCTGTCTTCGACACATCTTCTTTTCTTACCTTTAATTGATGATAACCCGATCGTAGGTCAATCTTCGAAAAGTGTTCGGCCCCTTTCAACTGGTCAAACAAATCATCAATTCGTGGTAAAGGATATTTGTTCTTTATGGTTAACTTATTTAGTTCTCTATAATCAATACACAACCTTAATGTTCCATCCTTCTTCTTTACAAACAACACCGGTGCTCCCCATGGTGAAACACTGGGTTGTATGTACTTCTTGTCTAAGAGTTCCTGTAGCTGTACAAGTAACTCTTTCAACTCTACTGGCGCCATTCTGTACGGTGCTTTTGAAACTGTCGCCGTACCAGGTGCTAGATCGATAACAAATTCGATCTCTCTATTCGGAGGTAGACCGGGTAAGTCCTCTGGAAACACGTCCGGAAATTCTCTAACTACAGGTATTTGATCTAACTTTACTCCTTCTTTTCGAGTATCTACTATATATGCCAAATAGCCTGTACAACCCTTCCTAAGCAATCTCTCTGCTTGCATTACTGTCAGACAGTGAGATCGTTTAGGTGAACAACCCCCTTTGAATACTACTTTTGACTCTGAAGCAGTTACTAGATTCACCCATTTCCGCTGGCAGTCAATTATTGCATTATAATTCACCAGCCAATCCATGCCTAAGATTATATCAAATTCCCCTAGTTGTATAGGAATGAGGTTCACAAGAAACTTGTGTCCCTTAATCTCTACGGCACAATTCTTATATATAGTTTTGACGGGAATGATTTCATTGTTTGCGATTTCCACATTAAAAGGTGTGTCTAAGTCTTCGCATGGCATTGTCAAGTTCTTAGCAAAGCTATTAGACACAAATGAACAAGTAGCACCAGAATCGAACAACACATATGCATTTAAAGTGTCGATAGGGATGATACCTGTTACCACGTCTGGTGCAGCAACAACATCCCTTGTCGTCATATTAAACGTTCTTGCGGTTGGATGACCTGGACCCCCAACTCCTGCTACTGTTGGTTTGGAGTTATTGTTTGGGACTTGGTTTCCTCCCCCAGATTGGTTCCTACTCCTCGGGCAATTCCTAGATACATGCCCAGTTGCACCACAAGTATAGCAGGTAACATTCGGGTTACCCTGGCGAGTATTATCATTACTCTTTTTGGGACAGTTAGAGGAATAATGTCCCTCTTGTCCACAATGGTAACAAGTAATCACCCTATGGCGACACACTCCCTGGTGATTCTTTCCACATATGGCACAACGACCCACCTTATTGTTATTGTTCTGGTTTCTGTTGTTGTTGTTGTTATTATTATTGTTGTAATTGTTACCCCTCCTCACAAAGTTTGTAGGAACAGTGACATCCCACTTCCTCTTGTTATTATTAGTACACCCTTTACTAGCTTCTCCTTTCAACTTCCCTCCTTCATTCAGACTTCTCTTTTCCTTATGAAATTTTATTAACGCTTCATTCTCATTTTCAGCTATGATAGCTTTCTCGAGAATTTCAAGAAAAGTTTTCAATTGAAACACTGACAATTTACTACGAATTTGGGGTTTCAATCCCTCTTCGTATCTCCTAGTCTTCCTTACTTCTGTACTAACCTGGTGTGGGGCAAACCTGGCTAATTCATTGAACTTAGCCATATACTGAGGTACGGTAAGCTCCCCTTGTTTCAATTCTAGGAATCGTACCTCCATACGATCCTGCATTGATTGGGGAAAATAATTTTCGAAGAATAGTTCCTTAAACCTAGTCCAAGGAATTATATCTTCACCTGCACGAATTTTTGTATTTTCCCACCAATGGTTTGCCTCACCCTTGAGGAAAAAGGTGGCAAAGATCGTCTTTTGATCTTCACCAACATTAGTTACCCTGAAAAACTTCTCTATCTCAGTAACCCATGTTTGTGCCTCAATTGGTTCCGCAGCTCCCTTAAATTCCGGTGGTCCTACAAGTTTAAAGTCTTTGAATATAGTGCCCTGTGGATTAACTGGGGTGGGTTGAGGTGGTGGACGATTTTGTAAGGATTCTAAGAGGATATTTACTAATTATTGTGTGGGATTTGGTTCGGTGGTCTGAGTTCGGGCTTGGGCTCTTCGTCCTGATGCCATGGTTCTAAAATAAAGAAAAGCAAGTATAAATACAAAGATATGCTTACATAGAACTAACAATTTGATTATATAAACACAACTTGTATATAACATGCAATAACGATTACATATCCGACTAGTAGTTATACTACTACTAGTTATTACAAGGATTTTCCTA